>OZ010680.1:2305096-2545223 GCA_963932265.1 Thymelicus lineola
ACCTAAATCATTTTAAGAAATTCTTAACTAAATTCTAAAATAAAAATTATTGACACAAAGGTAGTAGGTACTTTCTGATATTTATGATGCATTTATGATGCAGGCATCTGAACTCAGGTCCCAAAAAATTTGTCCATAACATCCTTAATTCTCGTTTAAAAAAATATGACTATTTGCTTTAAGTATTAACTAATTTTTACTAAATTCCCTATAAATTTCAATTTGCTAACCCAAGAAAAAATAAGAGGGCCCTCAATCCAGATGCACACTAAGAGGTCATAATGATTACATAACTATTTATGTACAAATTTTAATACAAGTCAGTCATAGAAGTAAAAAATTTCTTAATAATTAATTAACAAATCAAAATATTCATAAGAAATGATTATGATCTTATAGTATTTATGCACTACTTTTAACACAAGTCAGTCATAGAAGTAAATTATTTCTTAATAACTAATTAACAAATCAATATATTTATAAGAAATTCCCGTTCGATTTTGAGCAGGGTGACTTAATAAAAGGTTGCTGGCCTGCTGGATGTGAGGTTGATCGTCTGAAAAAATAAGATTCATAATTAGATCTATATACTTAATAGTACAATTATATTTAATTTTTTTGGCTGATATTCTCCAAAAACTTACTGGCTTCCATATAGGCATGGTCACAATGGGGTTGCATTGGTGGTATTATTTGGTTGCTTTCGCTGTGGTGGCAATTAGCATGTCTGTTGATGTGTTTGCATATCCTGTAAAACATTTGCATTTTAGATATTTGTAAATTGCATAGATATGCATTTGTTTATAATGCACACTCAATAGGATTTCAAGAAATAACACATGTATATATATGAACAGTTTCTAATTATAACAAATACTTATTCCTAATAAGAAATGTCTTCCAACAGGCCTTTATGGGGAATAGGGTTCAATAAGTTTTGAAATAGTGACAAGGATAATTTAATAGGATAAAGCTACTTACAAGGCGCATTGGGGTGCTCGCGAGGATTTCAGTGGGGCTGGAGAGGACTTGAGTCTGGCCGGGCGTGGGCGCCGGCTGTTGCCCGCCGATGTTCCGCCTCAGTAGGTGCGGTGGGATATTTTCATCCTGCTGAAACAGTTTATTAATTAAACTGAAATTTAAAAAACTCCCAACATTTTTATTTACAATAAAACAGCTAAGAATACTCTCGATTAAATCACCTTTTAAACAAAAAAAAACTAGATCAAAATCGATTCATCCATTTGAGAGCTACGACGCCACAGACAGACATACAAATACATAATGCGCAGCAACGGGAGAGAGAGCGAAATATTCACGGAATTTTTACCCATTACCCCAATAATTTTGTACTGGAAGATCCGATTTCGACGATTCTTTTTTTTATTGGATAGGTAGTGTATGTATACCTTGAAGTTATTCTCATTAAAATTTGGAAACAAAATTTTACTCCTAAAGGTATAACGGTAGAGGATGATTGATATTTCATCTACTACTGTTTTACGTGGTAACTGAATCTACCACCCATTACTTATACAGTCAGTTACAAGATATTTTAAATCACCCCCAATATTTATAATTAATACTAGCTGACTTGGCAAACTTTGGACCGCCTAACAACACCCCCTCTCCTTCCACTGTCCCTCTCCCTCGACTGCCAGCCTGGGATACGATATCTATTACTGTGTACCTAAATAATTTGGATAACTTTAGCTCCATTGCAAATAGCCGCAGTATACAGTAACTTTGAAATTGTCATCTTCTGTAACACGTTCTGTTAGTATGTGTGAATTTATATAATCTACTATGTTATAGAATTTCTTGGAGTTTTTTTTTGTTTGGGTATGTAAGGTCGGGTTGTTGGGTGTGAGTTGAAAATAAGTAACATGTTATGCGGATGGGATATACTCTGTCGTGTATCTTGCGTGGTATGTGTTGTGTGTGTATGATTGGACTGATTAGGTGTCTTCGGAACATTTACTCGTTGAAACACAGCTTGTTGTTTGTAGTTTTAGAGCTTTGGTTTCTGATCTTTTCAAGAGAAATATTGATTTCGTCTGAAGTCTGGCGTTACTAATAAATTTACTCTGCATTATAACCCTTCTTTGGTCTGATAGGTGTGCTAGACTTTTCCTGTAGGCTGTCAGATGGGTCTCTATTTTTGTGACTTTATAATAACATCTTATCACGGATTCGTTTCGTTCGGTTGTCCAAGACATTCTCTGATCTACTGTTTGAACCGCATTTATGCATTGTGTGTTGGGATCTGTGATTGGTGTAGTGAAACGAAAGACAAACGTGCGTGTTTTGTTGCTCTTTTCGGAACCGATTTTTTTTTTGGTTGATGTATAAGGGCATGGCGTATCTGTTTTTTTATCATTGAAAGCATCAAACAGTTTTAAAAGTATTAGTCGTGATACTATCACCTTTCACCTGTCTGACCTGACTGCCTCGAGTGCGCGAGTGGCGGCTGTTGGCGCGGCTACGCGAGCGGCGGGTGGCCCGACTATGCGAGCGGCGGCTGCACGAGCGGCTAGTGGCCTGACTGTGCGAGCGGCGAGTGGCCCGACTGTGCGAGCGGCGGCTGCGCGAGCGGCGAGTGGCCCGACTGTGCAAGCGGCGGCTGCGCGAGCAGCGAGTGGCCCGACTGTGCAAGCGGCGGCTGCGCGAGCGGCGAGTGGCCCGACTATGCGAGCGGCGGCTGCACGAGCGGCTAGTGGCCCGACTGTGCAAGTGGCGAGTGGCCCGACTGTGCGAGCGGCGGCTGTACGAGCGGTAGCTGGTTTGGCCGCTCGTGTCAAAGCCCTGAAGAGTTGCACCTCCTTCCTCATGGCCACTGCAACCCCGTCGGACGGGACGGAGAATATCCTTGTTCGGGAGGATTCACTGAAAGCATTTTCAAACAGAAGGCAATAAAGGTTTGTTGAGCTCAGCCCAATGAAACGACGATATCCAACAGCTACTTTATTATACTTTTCCACAAGATAAATCTTATTACTAAAATTAGGTTCTAATACTACTAACTTTCAGAGAGACATGACGTTTGCAACCGACCGTTCAGGCCAAATGTCGAAAGACGAATGAATCGCGTTCAGTGCTCTTTGCTCTAATGTCATCAATATCGATATCATCAATACTGACTGACGTTGAATCGATACATCAATACTAACTGACGGAGACCGATGACAGTTACAGTAGGCTGCATAAGTCAATTACCATACTGATATTCACAATAGATAAACAAGGAGGATGCATTGCACTGTAATTATATAATAGTACGCTAACAGCTCGGCCATCTGACTATTCGTACGTCCTCGTACGTGATCTCAAAAATATTAATAAATACATTGAAATTGTACAGTCATCAAATCTTCATAGTAGTATTATTATGATATGTTAATAAACTTGCTTTACCTACATACTTAATACATTGATGTCAGTTCTAAGATACCTCTATGTCATTTATATTATAACATTTTTCAATCTATTCATAACTAATTGCATGAATACAAATTTTGATTATTAAAGTTATGGACTTGCAGTAATAATAATACAATGACAATTTCTATGTCTTTAAAGTAAACATTACTCATGTTAAAAAAAATTACATTGTTTGCTCTGGTCAGCATTATGCCAATATATTAATCAATGTAACATATTCAAACACTTTAGCAGCTGTATACAATAGTCTTCCTATTACTAAGTTAGGGTAATCACAATCAAATATTTCAATTATTTCGGTATCATTCACTTTCAATAACAGAAATTTTCTTCTAGTCAGTTTAATTCCCATCAGTTAAAATACTGAAATGAAAATTCTACCGCGTAAACTTTCCATGTTTAAAAATTGTTACAAGGCAAATTTATGGTTTACATTGTAATGTGAGCAGGTAATTACGATTTGTGTAATGTTAGATATGGCCATACCAAGGCTATACACTATTCTTTGGATTGTGACTACCCGAACTAGCAAAACCTTCCTTACATCTTTAAATTGTCTAATGCCTAATGTCACGATAGACAGTACCTAAGTTATCATCGGCTTTGAGAGAAAAATACATTATACTTAGCCTATGCAAGTTAGGGTAGGCCAGGAGAAAAAAGCCGGAGGAAAAAAACTCCCAGTACTCTTTTAAAAAAAGTCAAAGTAACAGTACATTAAGGGCTCTTTCAATTTAGACGTTTCGTGTCGGACCGCTGTCGCACGTTTACCGTCCCGCTAATTACGACCCGCTGCCGTACCGCTGCAGTACGGTAGCAGTCCGTTACCAAACGCCTAAATTGAAAGCTTATCTGACTGCCGTGCGTTTGTATGGTAGTGCTGTTTTTTATTTAGTTTATTTGAAAGAAGTTAAGCCATGGACTCTGACGAAGAAACATTACTGTTAGTGCTCTTGTCAACCATCAAGCAGAAACAAAAACGACGCCCCAGTAAAAGAGCATCACCGATGTTTTCGTTCACATGTAATTTCGGCGATTTCCATAATATTTACCCTAGGTTAAAACAAGATCCAAGCGATTTTTTTAATTACTTACTTAAGAATGTCTAGAGAATGTTTCTAAGAATTACTTGAATTAGTTAAAAATAAAATTCTTCCACGTTCATATCATCTATTTTAAGGAAATAATAAACATGAAAATTCGATTAAATTACCTCTCACGTCTAGTCACCGCACTATTCAAACACGTGGAGTTTGCAACGTTCCCGTCCTGTCGACGGGCGTTCGCGGTACCGACCCCGCACTGTTGCCGCACCGTGCGTTTTGTATGAAAACAAACGACCGTCCGTGCGCCATACGACAAACGCACCGCTTCGGCACTGGAGCGGTCCGACACGAAACGTCTAAATTGAAAGAGCCCTAACAGTTATGTTATCATACCCAGACGGTTTCAGGTCGTGTTTAACCTTGCTGCGTGGTACATCTTGAACTTCTGCTTCTCCTTCCATTGTTCTCTTCTCTAATCAGTCTCATCTCTTGGCTCATACTTGGCCCACTAGGTCCCATCTTAGCTCATTCTTATTCTCATTTTTCTATTCTCATTCTCAGCCGTTGCTCTAGCTCACCGTCTGAAGATTTAGTGGGCCATCTAGATTCGGTCGTCACTCAAGCTCACCGCCCGAACCGTGCATCTTTACTCTTATGACTCAAGCTTTTCAGTCGTGGTTTTCTCTCAACAGTGGCATCTGTGTATCTACCTCCGGGCACTGATGTACTCACATCGAATCTGAAACTTATTACTGTATAAGTGTGGATTCATAGTTTAAGACAAAAGACCAAGATAAGCTCTATGACAAATGAAGATGGAGATAATACTGTCACGTTATTATTAGGATGCTAAGGTTGCTAGGAATCAATTAATGTAATTATTTCCACATTTACATAACAATGTAGGTATGTATTGCGATGACTAAGTTGTTTGAGTTTAATAGATATTTGTTTATCTAGACTAGTGACTGCACGCGGCTACGCTCGCATGGATTTTTTCGCTGAAATAAAGCAGTTTAAATACAATAAATCTTAACAGAAGCAAAATCGGCGCGAAGATTGGATAAGGAGAGGAGTGGGTAAAATATGACAAAGCAACGGTCGACATTTCGTGGAGTGACTACACTTTTCTTCAATTTTTAATCAGTTATCACTAACATTATTGTAGAAGCAATTAAAATGATTCAATTATACCTTACTTTTTCTCATTGTCGTCTTATGGATCAGTCCATCGTCATTACCTATTCATAAACGCTTAATAAACAATATTTCAACCAATGTAATGTTTTTTCATTATCATTGTCCCTAAGAGTAAAAGAAATAAAACATTTTATAAGCCGTGTATAACTTGGCTTGTTTTTATA
This sequence comes from Thymelicus lineola, assembly GCA_963932265.1. NCBI lineage: Eukaryota > Metazoa > Arthropoda > Insecta > Lepidoptera > Hesperiidae > Thymelicus > Thymelicus lineola. The sequence continues at coordinate 2,310,948 of OZ010680.1, forward strand.
AATAAGGAGGGATAGTTTAGTCATAGTTCAGAGTCATAGTTTACATTCATAATTCAGTTATAGTTCGTAGTCGTAGTTCATAGACATACACATAGGCTTTACAATATACTTGATTTTATAAAGATAAAAGATATCATATTTTGCTTCAGAATAAGTGTGGTACATAATAAAATAAACCCCATTCTCAAAATAACTTGTTACCATTGACTTTGTTATGATGAGTCAGTCAGTCGGACACGAACGAATATTTTGTGTGTATATAAAATACAATATAAAATGAACCAGATTTCAAAATTTCATTAACAAACTCAAAAACGCTTAAAAACTACCAATAATCCGGAACCTTTATTTATAATCCACATCCAGTGCCAATGATTTACCTCTCGATGGTTCGTGTCTCAATACTCACTATTCATTTGACGTTTAGAAAGATCGCTTCATACTAGAGGGAAGTACTTAGTTCTTAAACTTACCGAAGATGCCCGTCCACCCGGGCAGCAATCTACTGCCCGGCAACCAGCCAAGTAATATCACAAAGGTTTCCACATTGCAAGGGAAAATATATCTGAATGACATCCTCCACCCCGGACCATGTTTAAATTCCTTTTTAATCGTTAAAACATATTAAATAAAACTCGTCGTGATGAATCCCCCCTTCGACAGGAAGACAGCAAACATATTTACCAAATATTAATGAACATTGTGTACGTATTCCCATCCATTCAACAATGACTCGAGTCTCGTATAATCTATCTATATCTATATTACTATAATAAAACTCAAAGTGTCTGTTTGTCTGTCCGGGCATCACATAAAAACTCTTGAACGGATTTCGATGAAAATTGGTAAAGTCGTTACTGATACCTTGGCTCATATTTTAGACAAATTTTCATCCCGGAAAATTAAAAGGTTTTCCGGAAAAACAGGATAAAACTTTCAATAACTTAGAACATAATTTCCGTATGCAAAGCTGCGGGCAACAGCTAGTAAGTATTTAAGTTTGATACTCTAAAGTTTCACACCACATACAAATGCATACACGACATACACGGGATAGACACACACGTGCCATACATACATCATATCACACATACAGATCATCAATTTTATATTGCTTCAGGAAATGTTATGTGGGATTCGATAAACTTACAGTAATAGTGACACTTCATCATCTGTTTGGAGTCATACGTCAGACCCACTATATATCAGGATTCAGGTCACATAGAAAAACTATCGCCGTCTATAATTTGCCTGATGCCTCAGTGATTCGCAACATCGCTACTTATCGTATTAAAACTCTTCTAGCTAAAACCTGGAACTAATCAAACATTCACAGAATTTAATTTCACATATAAGTTGTGTGCCCAGATGAGTCTGTATTGCAAGAACACAACGAATAAATTTTACTTGTATGTTTATAGACATATTTTTTTACTAGCTGAATCTGCCGCAACACGTATACCTACTTAGCCGCCTATTTTCATTCACCATCCTGAAAAATCGCTTTACTCCAGAGATATAATCTTTCCTTATTTTATTTATGGAACTAACTAGTCCTACGACATAACAAATATATTGCTTTGTACTAGACAATATTTGTACCTATGCCTAATACAGGCTAAGTGCTTTAATGTACTTAATGCAAATAAATAAATTGAATTGAATAGAATTGAATTGCAAGGGTTTTTAATACAACGTTAGGTACATAATTATTTATATTTCACAATGAACAACTTCTTGATAAATGATTTCAGACTTTAGCTGAAGTCAGATACTCTCGAGCTTCAGTATTATGTATTCATTATCATAATATCATGTCATACCACATCATCATATCATATCACATCATAATACGATTATAATGACGACAACATTATTATCATCATTATAATCATACACATAACAAAACGGTAATTTTTCTGTTACAGTCTGTTCTGTTTGTATTGTAGTAAATTTGGGTTAACATCTAATGTATGTTTTATTTCAGACGTCGGTTCACTCAATCCAAAATATACCGGTCAATTTAAATAATAACTTCCATACATTTACTCAAGTGTGGTTACCGAAACGTTTATCGACGACAAAAGAGGAGGTTATCAATTCGTCGCGAATAATTCACTATCTTTAAACTATCACGAATATTTTAGACAAAAAAAGACAAATTCGTTCATACGGTTCCTAAAATTTAGATATCTATAAGACTAACAAACCAGCCGTAGCGAGTTTGGGGCAATTATTCCTTGTCCTGAAGTGAACTTATAGTACCTCCTACTGTATGTACTTGTAAAGCAGCAAAGAAGTACCTAAATATAGCCCATTACTTTCGAGTTAAAGACTTCCCAACGAATCTAATTTATAACATAACCCGAATGATGTACCTTACAATGGTGGAAGAGTTTTTCAAATATGCCTTAGTCCCGAAGATACTTTACACAAAATCGTGCTTCTTTCTTTAACAAAGATTTACATATTTTTAATCACACTTAACCAATCTACAAGTGAAGGAATATTCAGAGTTAGTTATGCAGTTCCAGATATTACTTTTCACAAACAAACTCGCGAAGACATCAACTTACGAACTTTATGTCTTTTTGGTCTTTATAATATTTGTATCCCGATGGTATCGCGTATCGCCTTCTTTCTTTAGCAAATATTTACATATTTTAATCACAATTAACCAAATCTACAAGTGAAAGAATATTCAGAGTTAGTTCAGCAGTTCCAGAGATTACTTTTCAAAAATGAACTTGCGAACACAAGAACTTACAAACTTTACGTCTTTATAATATTTGTATCCCGATCGCATCGCGTGTCGCGTATTTGTGTGTTGCACCGCCGCAACGAGCAATGATGATAAGTTAGGAATAAGCGCGTTTTCCAAGGTACCCATAGGACCTGAGTGTGAAGACGAGAATGTGGCGTCTACCGTAAGCAAATACCAAAGTAATATTAATTGCGCACTAAAAGGTGCACCAAATTTATTTTAGGAAATAGCCATTCATTGTTTACGTTCAGCCTCGATGTTAAACTATCTTTGAGGATGTGAATTACGTCAGAGTCCCGACCGCAGACCGGGAGTCGCTTGTCATAATAAAATCTGTTCACATTTGTAGTTCCTACTTATAATAATCTGCTCCTCATCATGATAATCTCACTCACTGTCACTAGTCAACGGTTTAGGTTCGTTTCGTTTAGTGTGTTATTTTCTCATATTATACATAATACATCTCACCTCTAATACAGTTTGATAATTTTATTATCGTTACCTAGTAACAATATCAATGGAATTAAGAAGAACATATTCTGAAGTAGCTGTCTAATACCGTTATAGTCAATAGTTATTGTTCAATATAAACCTCAATTCAAATTCAATAAAACAGTTGTAACCTTCAAACATATCAAATAGTTCTCTAAGCTCACCTACTAAAAACTCTTAAGTAAATCTTACCAGTTACAAGCCTCCATTTAGTTTTACCTGTTATGTGCCCAATTCAAATTCAATAAAACAGTTGTAACCTCAACCATTTCAAATAGTTATCTAAGCTCGCCTACTAAAAACTCTTAAGTAAATCTTACCATGTGTCCAATTCAAATTCAATAAGACAGTTTTAACCTCACACATTTCAAATAGTTATCTAAGCTCACCTACTAAAAACTCTTAAGTACATCTTACCAGTTATAAGCTTCCATTTAGTTTTACCTGTTCTGTGTCTAAACAGATTCTGTCCAATTCAGATTAAGTCAATTGACTCTTCTCCGTATCCAGTCGATCTGAAATGTGGCACACATGTTGGGTTATCACGATAATGTATTTTTATGGTAAAGATGTCCTGACCTGACACTACCCTCACAATTGGCTCCAGCCGAGGAGCTCCATAACGAGTAACAGAGATTAAATTCCAAATGCACATCATAGGGTTGGCCTCAACAGTAGAACTCCACATCGTTGAAGACACTATAAAAGCGTGTTTTTTAGCATAATTATTATTTCTACCTACTAAGTTCTTCTAGTACCTGTCCAATTCACATCACCAGGTGAGTATAAGGTACTGTAATGTAATTATACTCACTTATTTTCAATACAATAAAATTGAACTCGTAACTCACAGTCTACCGCTCAAAAAATGACGTGCATAAGTGCACCAGCGATACCTACATGAATAAAACATTTTGACTTTGACTTTGAAAAGATATACCATGGACACTATGGAGTCACTATGTCGGTAGATATGATCATAAAAAATATTTTGTTACTACCCACACTGAATTTACTTACAACAAAATATAAGGAGTTATTGCACAGGTTTAATTCTAGTGAGACGATTGTGTTTTATAAGAAACTTGTGGATACCTGGCGTTTGTCACAACTTTAAAAACTGTATGGAAAAAGTAAAATATCGACTTCATGGATGGACTGCATCATCGTGGACTATCTTCGCATTATTGCCTTTCAAATGAAACCAGCCAAGCACATCGGTTGTATGGTTTCAGAGTCCAGAAGGGCATAACCACAATATTTCTTGTATTTTACATATAGCTAGATAAGGTTTATAAACCAAAATATCGGAGAACTTTCTAGGACCAAGCCCACGCACTCGAAGAGCGCTCGTAATAATGGCAGAATAATTTCTCTGTCCATCTCTTGATCCCATCATTAGTCCATCGTAATCAAGCCGAAACTGCCATACTGTTGTATTGCATTGGGTGACCTGCAGTTGTACATGCTGAAAAGACTTACATTAAATTTGACCAAAGGATTAATACAATTATAGTGTCAACCTAAATAGAACGGTTTGAAATGAAATTGCAGCGTGATTATTCAAATTTGTGTATATAACAAAGGACCAACGTAATGTTGTAATATTCTACGAAATCACCACATAATATTTTCAAATATTTCAAAAATAAATATATAATAAAATGCTTTATTTAGTCTTTAATTTTCAGTACTCTTATTGCATTCGCGGGTAGTGATCGTTCTCAGTAGGTATTGGTGTTTTCATTGTTGGCCTTGAAGGAACTTAATCACTCATAATAAAAAACCTATGACTATCTACATCTTTGTAACTTAAAGTTTAAATATACTCGTTTACTTAATATTTTCCTTTCCTTAGGACGAGGATGACCATGCATTGCAAATATATGTACTATTCCACACACATTTCTTCTAGGTTATACGGTCAACTGTGCTCAGCAAACCCTTTACGATGTCGTAACTACTTAATATCAATTCTCGGGTAGACAAAATGTTTGAAGCGCAAGCAGAACAAGAAAAGAAAAAAGTAAAAAAAAACATCATCGAGTCTTTTTCTTGTTTCGGGGCGTGTCTTGGCACGTGACACATAGCATGTGGAATCAAGCAGAAAAGAGAAAAGAAAAGAAAAAAAAAATATTATAATTTATAATACATGCATAAACTCACTTTCTTCGGGGCGTGTCTTCTGATCCCACTTCTGAGATGTTGAGCTCAGCCCAATGAAACGACGATATCCAACAGCTACTTTATTATACTTTTCCACAAGATAAATCTTATTACTAAAATTAGGTTCTAATACTACTAACTTTCAGAGAGACATGACGTTTGCAACCGACCGTTCAGGCCAAATGTCGAAAGACGAATGAATCGCGTTCAGTGCTCTTTGCTCTAATGTCATCAATATCGATATCATCAATACTGACTGACGTTGAATCGATACATCAATACTAACTGACGGAGACCGATGACAGTTACAGTAGGCTGCATAAGTCAATTACCATACTGATATTCACAATAGATAAACAAGGAGGATGCATTGCACTGTAATTATATAATAGTACGCTAACAGGTTCAATAAGTACAATTAAGTTTATTATTATTAATCATTTATTTATTTAGATTATAAGTATTAAGATTCAACGGGTCCCATAATATAAACGGGCGGAACAAAACTTAATTGTGGTATACAAAAATTTGAAATGTTTCGCTTAGTTAGGTACAGCGATGCACATAGATGGCATTTATTTCAAATTTTATGATTAGAAGATGATTCAGTTGTTTTTACAATATTTTATAATCAGTGACTGAGAGAGTAACACAAATTTTGTAATTACTCTTAGAGCTTACTTGAAAAACAAACGTAATTGATTAATTTGTTTCAGCTACAAATACATGCATAAATTATCGCCTGGAATAAACATGGCACCAAAAATGTAAGCAATATTAGCAGAATAAAAACTTAAAAGTAGGTAGCCTGCTTTAAATTTAAGAACCGAAGGAGTAATGCGAAACAGAACGAATAAAAAACTGGCCCGTTAATAATAAGTAACGAGGGTGCGCTTTCCCCTTTTTTAAAAGAGTAATATTATTTATATATATTTATTTATAATCTACACTACCAACGTGGCTGTCAGCAGTCCTACTGGCCACTAAGGTTCTGGATAGATTTCCAGCTTGACCACTAATTTATTTTCAAGGTGACATTCATTCGTAATACCGACTTATTATAAAGTTATCAAAAATAAAAGAAAGAAAAGAAAAAAATGAAATAAAATATAATAATAATAAGCTGCCTGTACACTTAAAGTACTGTATGTTCTTCATAATAAAGTTAGATGGCATGCGGTCTACACGTACCTAATTTTATCAGTGTATTCGGCAAGATCGTATAAAAGAAAATAATAATAATAATTTATATTACTTATCTTTGTGGTTTTTGCATTCGATCCCACTTCTGAAATGTCGGCTCTTGCTAATCCGACGAAACTGGGGGCTGGCTCTTGCTATAGACGATAGTGAAATAAAAGATAACTCCCTTGTTAAAATATTATTTTATGCACCACTTTCAAACACTGATACACTTATAAACTATTACAATATTGTCGAGCTTCTTGCTCGACGTCCCAAAACAAACTGCCGAGCGGGCAGCGTTGTCACCTCGGGGAAAATCCCCACTCCACGAGTACCCTCTCCACAAGAGCTTGTGATTGGTCGAGAAACCTGCCCGCTCATTGGCCGTTTTTAACAATAACGTGACGGTAATTTATCTAATGATGCTTACACAAAATCGCTCAATGAAAATACAGAAGAATTTTGGGCAAACGTAGGTACATATTATAGCATAAAACGTGGTTGATGGCTCACTGACGCAATCGTGTTCTAATATTTTTTTTCAACTGAATCAATGATGGGTCTACTTATTACACACAAAAAATTTAAAAAACACAAAAAACCCGACTGCGTATAAAACATGTGCGACATATTGAGGATAAGTTTTGTAAAATAGACGGAAGCTTAGAAGCTTAAATTTATTATAGAATTGAAAGACGAGTCTGATACAGAATCTGAGAGCAGTTCATGTTCATCGGATAGAGATTATTTAACATTAGGCGTGCGTTTGGATCATTCGTATGCCAACCCAATTTAAAGCGATTAAATTTGTTATAATTTTAATATAACTACCGAGAACTTGAACCGAGGAATTAAGAGACTGTAGAATAATACATTATTTTATTTGAACGTGTATCATTTTTAGTATCGTTACTTTTATTTATTATCAATAAATAAATAATATCTATATACATCAGAAGACACATGAAATATTTCATGTTAGGGAATCGTACAAACTAAACATGACAACACACAGCTAAGGTTAACCAACTTAATAGCCAGAGGTAAAATAACTGTGAACGGACTATAGGCCGGCACGTAGTGATAAAGTACTCTGTGGCTGGTGCGACTGTGACACGGATTTTGTTCGGAACAGCCCGTCTATATAATTTAAGTATAATATTTTAACATTATGTTTTATTTTTTCTTTGTATGTCTTATAATGTCAACATTGCAACAGCCTATATACGTATTCAATATACATATATATATGTATAATGGTACATATTTAGTTTATAATTATGTGCTCCTTGAAACATCATAATATTGAACCTAATAATTGCCTATAGCGGACGGAAGCCCTTGCTATAACTATTACTAAGTACCTAGGTAATAAAAATTTCGAACGCCGCGGCGGCGCGCCGCTCTGCTTGTTATCTTTTTTTCTTATTCGTGAATAATTGTAAATATTACAAATTCTTATTACCACGTTATCCTAAAAAAGCTTTACTATTATTTCATGGATAAATCTTATTATCTTTAGTTTAAGAAACGAAATCCGTAAGGTACCCGTACCACTGACCCGACTGTGACAGAAAAATACCGATCACGGGTTCATTGACCCAAATGGCTCACACTGCCGATTCACGGGGCCCCTGCGCGAGTCGTAACTTGGCGGAACGGGGGGGAGGTAGCGAACAAATTGCTCACAGCGGCTGAAAACTCTCGTCTTATGGAAGTATGGTCCGGTCAGGTCCACCAACAGATTCATATTTTCACGGAGATCGTAGAATCGCGACGTAGGAAGCAACGGGAAACTACTACCTACATTATAATATTCCCATGAGAGTCTAATGATGATATCGTTCATTCCAGTTACACATATCGACCTATTTTACGATTTAAAGTTCGCAATGTCTACTGGCTGTATAGATGCTGGATACATTTAAAAAAGACCAGTTAAGTACTTGGATCAGTGGCGCCCCAATTCTTTGCTCTAAATGATATTTAAAAACTATAGATACGTCATGCCCTTACAAATCAACCAAAAAATCTGTTCAGAAAAGAGCTACAACACACACACGGTTATCTTTTGTTTCACTACACCAATCACACTACAATAATACAAGAAGGCAAGAAGAAGTTTAACGTTGTATGTCAAATCTCAAGCACTTCTGACAACAACAAAACTGCCTTTCGTCTTGTATTGACAGAGCGACTACGAGCAGACGAGGTCAATTGCCTGCTCTTACGATCTTCATCTTCGGCGCGCTAGTGACATATCTACCTCTTTTTTACATATAATATCATTGTTTATTCTGCTATGCTTCTTCCTTTGTGGTCACAGAGCCATCACCATCGGACACAAGTGCGGGACACTTAAGACCTAAATATCTTTATTACAATTGGTATTACAACCTATTCATAATATTATGAATATTATATTATATATTATATATATATATATATATATTATTTAATAAAATTATTTATATTACTCAGTATTTATCTATACTAATATTATAAAGAGGAAAGATTTGATTGTTTGCATTGAATAGGCTCCGAAACTACTGAACCGATTTGAAAAATTCTTTCAATGTTGGGAAGCTACACTATCCCCGGATGACATAGGCTATATTATATATTATTTTTACTACTTTTTCCGAAGCGAGGGCGATTTCCTGGTATTGTATAAAAAGTAAGATATATAACAACTACTTACATGGTGATAAAGTGTCGTAAGGCAGCAAATACTTGACATAGAATTGGTCTAATTTCTTTTCTGGATTAGGTCCCCTTGTGAATCGTATTTCTTCAGCTACACGGCTCCACCGTTTGTGTTCTATGACTTTCGTTAAACCGCCGTGTCGCTGCACTATTTCGTGCAATTTGCGCAATTTACCTCCATGCCTCCATACTGAAATTAAATTAAATTTTTTATTATATTACTTGCTGACCTGACGAACTTTGTATCGCCTAACATTCAATGTATGTAATGTTTGTTTTAATAACTTATAAAGTATAGCGTTTAATATAGCAGTTTCGACGTCTGTATACTGCCTTATTTTCCTAACAGCAAAAGCAGCCCTACCGAGTTTTGTCGCGAGATTTGTTATATGTGGGCCCCATTGAAGTTTACTATCTAAGGTCACCCCTAAAACCGTCGATTTCTCCATATGCAATGTTTCGTTATTTAGTTTAAGAGATTTGCTGACTTTTTTAACATTAGGTAGCACAAACTCTGTACATTTAGTTTTTTTTTGCATTTAATAGTAAATTATTGATAGTGAACCAACGCGACACATGCGAAAGAGCACTATACACGTCGTCGAAATTTACTTTATTCCTTTCACACTTAAATATTAGTGATGTATCATCAGCAAATAGTACAATATCCGCTTGGTTCTTTATATAAGGGAACATACCAAAACCACGTGCCTCATTTAGGGGGGAGGAGGGTCTTCAAAACACCACGATTGGTCACAGAGGGGAGGGGGGGGGGGGGTTTAGGTTTTAGTCACGTAGTCAATATTTTAGCAACCATTGCGCCACAAAGTCGTCAAATATAAGCAAAATTATTATTTTTAACTCTTGTTTTTGCAAAAAAGTATTGAAAACCGTATTTATCAATTACCACGTGAAAACTAGGGGGGAGGGGGGGGTCTTCTCATATACTACGGATGGTCACGAAGGGGGGGGAGGGGGGTAAAAAGTTGGAAAAAAATGGGTTACGTGGTTTTGGTATGTTCCCTAATGTGGTAAATCGTTAATGTATACCAGAAAAAGAAACGGACCCAAGATCGAGCCCTGCGGTACACCCATCACAGCCGGTGACCCCGATGACTTAATATCGTTTATGCTAACTTTTTGTATTCTATTACTCAAATAAGACGCGATCAAGCTAAGGGCCTTGTTTTTTATACCATAGTGGCCAAGTTTAAACAGCAATGTTTCGTGCTCAACACAATCAAATGCCTTAGATAAGTCACAAAATACTCCTATGGCATTATGTGACGCCTCCCATGCTTCAAATATATGCTTTAATAGCCTAGCCCCGGCATCGGTTGTACTACGGCCTTTAGTGAAACCGTATTGCTCAGGATGTAATAATTTATTATTGTTGAAATGGGTTAGCATTTGATTCAATATTATCTTTTCGAAAATCTTACTAAGGGTTGGTAAAACAGAAACTGGTCTATAGTTATTAAGATCAGTTTTTTCACCTGTTTTAAAAAGTGGAATGATTTTGCTACATTTCATAAGATCTGGAAAGATACCTAGATCTATACATTTATTAAAAACTACGACCAAATATGGAGCTATAATACCTATAATATGCTGTATTATTTTTACCGAGATGCCCCACAAATCACCCGTATTCTTTACCTTCAGAGACTGAAAGGCCTTAATTAAGTCTCTAGCGGTTATATGTTGAAATTCAAATAAAATATTACATTCATTAATATGATTTTTTAATATAGAAAGTGCTTCCGTCGGTGAAGAAGCTAGTGAACTGGTTAATGTTATAGGAATATTACGGAAGTGATTTTCAAACTCGCTTGCCACGTCTTTATCAGCACTGATTATATTATTAATCAATAATTCGTAACTGAAATCACAGGACTTTGCGTTACCGTTCTCACTGTTAATTATATTCCTGGTGGTTTTTATCTTGTTATCCGAATTAATAATTTTGTTCTTTATGTACATTGATTTCGCCTGAATACAAACAATTTTAAAGATTTTAGAATAATTTCTCACGTGCTCCTGGAAAGTTAGAGAAAAATTGTATTGTTTCTCATACATCCTGTTCCTACATTTATAAATACCTACAGTAGCCCAATCACTAAATTTACTATTTTTAGCTAGATCTACATACTTAAACTTGAATATTTAATTAAATTCGTTATTTATGTTATTAGACAATGTGTTATATAGTTTAATTTGATCTCTTTGTTGTAATGTTAACTGCGTTTGCATTTTTGAGTGGATTTTTTCTTTAAAAGTTGAAATCTTATTTTTAGTTATTGGTCTACATTTTATTATTTGTTTTTTCTTAGTGACTGAATTATACAACTCGAGTAACTTGCGCCGGCATATGTCATCCACATCGGTCTCTTATATGATTTCATACAAATGCGATGCGTACGGCGCGGACGATGCCGATAAATGTGCGTTCACCATTAGTCAGCAAGATCAAAGGTTACCGATTAACATCTGCTTGTATGTCGGTCGGCTGTTAACGTCAAATTCCAAAAAACTTAGTGATAATACATATTTAATTGAATGCACAACTATTATAGTTTTTGGTAAGAAAACTGGTTTCTAAACTTACCTCAAATTCTTCAAGAGTAGGATAAAAAATAGGTGCATTTACAAAGGATTCTCCTGCACTTGGTTGGGACTGTGCAATTGTTTTTATTGTCTTGGTCTTATCGAGAAAATCAGATTTACGTCTATTATTTAATGACGATGGTTTACATACACATGTATGTGTTGAATCCACCGTGTTTACATTAGATTGCATGATTGGAGGTGATTTACTTGTTGATGGAGAGTTCACATAATTTTGTGATTTCATGTTTGAAGCTGGGGTATTTGCTGTCGAGTAGACAGACGTGATGATCGGAGTTTTATTAGTAGTAGTAGTAGTAGTATTCATCAATAAACCGAAAAGAGAGTTATTTTCGTTTACATTCAACAAAACTGTGTTTTCACTTAAGTTTTGTATTATTTCTTGTGTCATCTGAAGATTTTGATTCAAGATGTCAAAGACTGTGTGGTTCTCGCACTGGGATCCAGGCAGTAAATCAATGCTTTGTAAATTATTTGTGCATCCTTCGGCACTCCTAAATTCATTATTATCATCTGTAAGGGTCGGTTCTTCATTATCGCTTATATTATCAGCTTCATAAACAAGTGGTTCAAGATCTGATGTTCGGTCTATATCATCGTCGGTTGATTCAAATGTATTTTGAATTTCATAGTCTCCTTCTGTCGCAACTGAATCACAGTTTGTTACGCCACTGCAAATGTCAAGGCTTGGGCTTTCATTTTCTCGCTTTACATCTACCTCAACTTCACAAGAATTATTTGAAATTTGGGAGTTACACTGGTCTATTTGGCAATTAGATATAAATGTTTCGCCATTTTTTTCAGAAGGTTGTACATGTACATACAACCATGGTGGTACATTTACTTGTATATCTTGTTGAGTACTTATCTGTTTATCAGTAGATGATGAAGCTACACCAGAAATTGCTAGGCTGTCATTCTGTAAATCAGAGAAAAAAGAATCATATTAGTTGTTTAATCCGATTTTGGTCACAATATGGATGCCATTTCTTGATAAATAAACTTTTTCATTATCAGTTTCAAATGATTCTCTTCAGTATAAAAATTGAAACGTTTACTAGGTATTCCAATATAACTTTTGCGTACTGTGTTTCAACACTTTCAACTGGAAATGCTGCTGCAAACGATAATTGGTTTCGGAACTAATGAACAAACAAGGACAGATTTAGACATTCATTTTTTTTAGTTTTACGATTACGTATACGTAACATAGAAGGGGTTTAATTTTCTAATATTTCAAGGTCCAAAATTAACCGATCCTTCCATAAATTACTTGTTTGAAAGTAATATTCTTCGACAAAATTATTGTAGTGTGTAGCTAAGATTCCTTATATAAGTTAGGTTAATTCATATTAAAAGGAGTTCTAATAAAGACTTCGTACGGACAACACGTGTTTTCATTAACACTGTACTGCACACGACATCATATGGTGACCCTGCCTGGCCGGTGCGCTTGTAGCACTGTCGCGTCGCATGCACACCACGCGGGAGGCAAAGAAAATGTGAAAAGAAAAAATATGAAGAAACAAAATTAGAGTAACGAAAAGACGGAAGAAGAGCTATTTCTGCAGATTCGTTATGATTAGTTATAAAACACATTCTTCAAGAAACTGACGAAGAAATAATATCCGGAACTACCGATCAAAATACACGGCAATTACATGTTATGGTATGTAAAGTTAAATAGTTCAGGATCTCTAGTACATTTTTGCACTTTGATTTCTATCAACCTAATTTTTCGTGAGTAGGTTAATTTTGATGAGACACCCAACAATTTCCTGTAAGAAAGCTCACGTGTTTTACGTAAAAACACAAATTGTACGCCGACTACCACATTTTGATCCAATTATTAAATTGATTATTTTTTATTTTAATAACACCACGAATCATCATGTTAATATGTATTACAAAATTGGCTGTTTGAAGGGGGGTGGGGTAGTGATAGTAGTTCATAAACACTAATTTCATGACTTTTTGAGTTCCATTTTTGTTAAGCTTGTCGTCACAGGAAAGATCGATCACCGGGTCGAGTGTTGGTTTCTGCCCTAGACGCCGCAGAGTCCCTGGAGTAGCGACTAAGGGGACTCCTGAATGTCTGTCTCGAGCAGGGAAAATTTCCTAAGGCGTGGAATACAGGACGAAAATTGGTCGTGCAAATCCAGCAAACAATTAATAATAATTATATTGTCGACGTACGTCAAGCCTATTCATGACTTTTGCATCGTGCATCGTGCATGGCCTTGGCGTGAGGTACAGCAAGATGGGCCGTGTATGAAAGGTTTAAGCTCTGAGTCTGAATAAATATATGTGATATAGTATACGAATAAAATGTAAAATAATTATCTAACTTTGCATCATTATGATCATGACTAAAACCTACAATTATATCATCCCGAAATTTTACATTCGTCTCATTATCTTGAAAACAAAATTTTTCAAGGTTTCAATTCTAGCACGTGTGAATTGCACACATTTTAATTTGTTTTTCAATAAAATCAACAAATTAAACCTTATGATCATATAGGTAGGGTTGAAAATATTTTTAAGTATTTCGTTATTAGGTACTTCAAATTTCGTGTTTTAATACTAACCATTATACATATTATTAGATTTTGAAATGTGACGTCACGAAATAGTAGCAACCCTCCCACCCCTGTCACACTACATCGACTCCCCCTTCCCCCTAACGTGTGACGTAATTAGTGGAAGGCCCCCAATGGTAAAACACGATTTGTACTTATATTTCATTTTGAAACAGAAAAATACGTCCTGCCCAAATCTAAGTTTAAAACCCGTAAAATAAAACTTAAATTAAAAATTTAAAAAACCCCACTCAAAAAAGAACAAAGTCTGAATATGTAAAAAGTAAAAAGTCAAAATATTTTTTTAAAAGTAATAAATAACATGAATATTACAAATGTACTAGCTGACCCGGCAAACTCTACTGCCTAACAACTTACCCCTCTCGAGGTCTCCCTCGAGGCCCCATCTCCCTCCTCTTTTCCCTCTCCCTCTCTCTCGACTGTCAGTTATAAAATAAAAAAGTTAGATATGTCGCTGATGTTACATTAGAAGGATAATATGGTCGTTAAGTTTTCAAAGAAATCGGACCTCATACTACAGCTATGAAACAGACAAATTTCTGAACGCACCTATAAATATCTGACAATCAAATGACAATTTGACAAAAGATATCAAATGTTTCACAGCTAGGAACAATTTGTTTTTTTTTAGTATTTTTCATTACTTATTATTCATATTTCTTACTGTTTACACCTTCCCTGAAGTTCCACAAATATTTCAAGATCAAAATTAGCCAAATCGGTCCAGCCATTCTCGAGTTTTAGCGAAACAAACGAACAGCTATTGATTTTTACATATAGATTATTTAATTTGACTAAATAAAACTTTGTCGTGTTGGGGGACGGCTCTATATTAAACTCCATCCATCAGCCTTGGTAGGTCCACAGCTGGACATAGACGACATTTTTCCGAGACGTGGGCGCCATTCGATTACCTTTCTTCCCCAACGGTTATCTTCGAACTGTGTGGCCAGCCCATTGCCACTTCAGCCGGCTAATTCATAAGCTATGTCGGTTACCTTTGTTCGTCTACGGATCTCCTCATTTTTAATTCGATCACGCAGAGAAATACCGAGCATAGCCCTCTCCATAGCCCACTGCACTACTCTGAGCTTATGGATTAGACCAATAGTGAAGCATCCGAGACGTGGTGTCTCGGATTCGTATGTCATCGCTGGCAACACACACTGCTCGAACACCTTCGACTTCAGGCACTGAGGTAGTGTTTTGGACGACAAGATATGACGCAGTTTCCCGAACGCAGCCCATCCGAGTTGGATTCTACGAGTGACTTCTTTCTCGAAGTTGGACTTACCCATCTGGATCAATAGGGATGTTGACTCTAACTGTAAATTAATATAAACTTATGTTTAAGGTATTAAGGGAAACATTAAAAAACCTATAATATTATTCTTTTGTTGTAATCAATCCCAATAAATTAAATATAATTAATTTAAAATGTTAAAAATAGTACTCACTGTCACGTGACCTCAAACGCCATTTGGAGCTTATGACGTCAATTACTCGTATTTTATATGGAAGTCCAACAAACTTCAGTAGACCGATAGTATTGAATATAGTGACGTCACATGACGTTTTTGGTGGGAAATTTGATAATGATTTTTGGAACGAAGTTCCTTATTATTTATCAATTTTTGTTTTTAAATTGAAGATTATTATTTTTATAATATTTTTTTCGTGAATATTAAGGTTCTATCTTTGAAATAAAATTGAATCCTAAAATTAGTCAACATCCCAATTGTCCCAGGTAAATGTATTCGTCTAGAACTTCTAGAGGAGCGTCGTCAACATCAACCGGTATGGGTGTGAAAGCAAAGGAGAGATAGAGTTTAATACTTGTTCATGTTATTTTGTTCCTATAAATACATATTTCGATTTTGCACAGAACTTGGCACTCATTTAGATCTCCGTTCTTTTTGCGGCGAAGCCCACAGCCAAGCTTAATTTTTGTATTGAACTTGGCTCTTCTTTTTTACATTTATGTTTTTGGTGGGATATCATTACTTTTTGTAAAGAAAACTAGGCAATGCCACGCGCCGCCGACGACACACCGTTGGCCGGTTGTTTAGCGCATATTACAAGGTTTTTGTATGGGGACACCCCTTATTTTTCGACTTTTTTATTTTTTGATTTATTCCTACACTTACACACAATTACCGAGATGGATTCCAAATTTCATTCTTCTAGTTTATCTGGAAGTAGGTTAAATTTAGGTACTATATGTCAGTCAGTCAGTGCTAAAATTTACGACATTTTGACCTTCACATCTTTATAACCGTTTGAGCTAGCTTCATGAAATTTGGGCTTCTACACGTCCTTGTGGATATAATTAAACACACGTAGTTTTATGTGTTTACGTTAAAGAGGTTTTGAGTTATAGAAGGGTCAAAAGTGGCACCAAGTGGTTCGTGTAATATTACACTCGGCGCTGGCTAGCCAGTTCCTTTGCTTGAACTTGGCTTGACACGCTGCCGCGGGTCTAGATTTATTTTATGATTTTTTTACTTTTTACCTATTCAGACTTTTGTTTTTTTTTTTGAGTCCGGGGTTTTTTAATTTAAGTTTATATAATACGCAAATTTAATAGGTTATGAATATGACAACATATTTAGTCAAACAGCTCGTCAAAAAAATTTTTATGGCCTAAAAATTTAATGTTTTGCATTTTCAAAAACATTTTTTTATGAAATCAAGATTCGTTTGATTTTCGGGTAGGTACCTATGAAACATGTTAAATTTGTCTGTACACTCTTAAGTTTATCGCAAACATAAATGACATCTCTGAAGAAAAACACTGTATAACCTAAATACCTAAGTACCTAGTGTGTGTTTATCTAAAACTTTTCCATTTTAATTGTAATAAATATACTAAACTAATATACAAAAACATTCCAGACTTTTATTTCTAAACTGTTCATACTATGCATCCTAAAATTATTATCAACTAAAGGATCAAAATTGTTTAAGCTCGAACTTCAGCCAGGTGTGCGTGAACGATGTACACAGACACAGCTTCGCAATGAATATGACAACTCTGTGAAATAAATTTTCGGCACGGCCTCTTAAAACAAACTGTTTCTAAAATTTTAAGTAAATTCAAATTTCGAATCTAATTCTTGGAGACAGGCATGCCTATCTATTAAATTAGGTGGGTTGGGTATTCGTTCCACCGCAAGTGTGACTCTTCCGGCTTTTTTAGCCTCGACTCACAGTTCGATCACCCTCATCAGCGATATTTTAAATTTAAACCAAGTTGATGTTCGGGACTGGCTTGAGTCAGGCTTTGAGTGCTTGGAGGGCCATGTTACCGTTGGAAAGTATCCCCGTCGACAGTTCAAAAAAAAATTTTGGGACATGCCCGGAATCAAGTCGACGTTTGCCTCTCTCCTTGATCAGACAGTGGACAACACGGACAGGGCGAGACTGTTAGCGGTTTCTGACGAGAATTCAAGTTACCGGTTGCACGCTCTGCCTTCACATAATCTTGGCACTATTTTAGATGCTTCGACCCTACGCATCTCCATATGTCTCCGGCTCGGTGCCAAAGTCTGTGAACCTCACAATTGCATTTGCGGCCAAAGTGTGGATCGGTTGGGTCGACATGGTTTATCCTGCGCTAAGAGTGCTGGCCGATTGTATCGCCATGGCACAACTAATAATTTTATCCGTAGGGCTCTAGTCACGGTGTCTGTACCTGCCACGCTAGAACCATGTGGTATGTGCAGAGACGATGGTAAGAGACCCGACGGTGCAACTCTTGTGCCATGGAGATTAGGTCGCACCTTAGTGTGGGATGTAACATATGTTGACATTTTGGCCCCATCTTATGTGCATGACACTTGCAATAAAGCTGGGGCCGCAGCCGATCGTGCTGTTTCTAAAGCGTCGCAAATACTCTTCTGTTACAGAAGACTATGAGTTTGCGGCGCTTACAATGCAAACTTTGGGTACGTGGTCGGCAGACATGAAGTGTTTCATGAAAGACATGTCGAAACGACTAGTCCGCACTTCTGGAGACCTGAAGGAAATACAGCGGGGCAATGCTGCCAGCGTTCTGAGTACAATGCCTAATTTGGGAATTTTGGGTGACATTTATTTCTTGTAAATATACTTTTTTAATATAGCACTAATTTAGTTATAAGATCTATTGCAATTTTAGTTTTTTCATTCATTTTTTTTTATTTGTAATTAGTATTGTATGTAGTATGTAGTATGTATCTAAAAAACTTATATAAAGAACCAAATAAAGAAATCAGAAAATGCTATGAAAATCATAGATTTCACATACTCGAAAAATGTATAGAAAGAACAAGATCCGCAAAAAAGGCATACAAAGAACTAGACCGGTCAAATAAATGGATCCCTTCTCTGCAGCGGGGGTCTCTAATTTGCAAATCACGAAATGACATTATAAACATAGCCACAGACTTCTATACAAACCTTTTTAGTTCTACACCAGACGCAGTAAAAAATACAGAACAAGATCAACCAAAAAACACATTGAATGTACAAAATTTTAGTGAAACTGAAATCCTTAAACAAATAAATAATTTAAAACCAGATAAGAGCCCAGGACCAGACAGTTTAAATAATGAATGCATCAAACAAGGCAGAATATATTTATTAACACCACTTACAATATTATTCAATAAAATACTTGAAGAGTAAACTGTACCGCAGCAATGGACAGAATCAGAAATTATCTTATTATATAAAAAGGGTGATCCTAAAGACAGGAAATTACCGTCCGATAAGTCTTATGTCTTGCATATATAAACTCTTCGCATCCTGTTTACTACAAAGAATATCCTCACAAATAGACTTATGCCAACCTATGGAACAAGCGGGATTCCGAAGTGGATTTAGCACTATAGATCATATTCACACCGTAGACCACATCATCGAAAAATATGTTGAATACAAAAAACCGCTCTACATAGCTTTTATTGATTATAAGAAAGCTTTTGACTCTATCTCTCATATTAGCATCTGGGAAGCACTAAATAAACAAAATATTAACGCCAAATATATAAACATTATCAAAAATATATATTCGAACTGCACCAGCAGAGTCAGGCTAGATAGAGTAGGCACCAGGATCAACATCAATCGAGGAGTCAGACAAGGCGACCCTATATCACCGAAACTATTTATAGCAGTCCTACAAAATGTAATGGAAGACTTACCGTGGTCAAAACAAGGAATAAATGTGAATGGGAATCGCCTAAGTCACCTACGCTTTGCGGATGACATAGTCGTGTTCTCTGAAAGTTCATATAAGCTCAACACTATGATTAACGAACTTCAAACTGCTAGCGTTTCACAGTAGCTAACAGTGAATTGACGCCAATACTGGTTAGCGAAGTGCCACTCGAGTATGTAGAGAGTTACATCTACCTTGGGAAACAAATATCATTTAGGACAGACCGAAATATAGAGGAAATAGACAGGAGAGTAGCCATTACATGGAAAAAGTACTGGGCACAAAAGGAGATTATCAAATCACAACTACCAATTAAATTAAAAAGAATAATTTTAGACACTACAATCCTTCCCTGTCTCACCTACGGCTGTCAAACTTGGATCTATGATTACAAGGCGAGACAAAAAATACAGACCACTCAGAGGGCAATGGAAAGGAGCTGTTTAAATATAAAACTGAGAGATAGAGTAAGAAACACAGATATACGGAAAGTAACCAAGGTAAAGGATGCTCTACATTTCTCTCAAACTCAAAAATGGAGGTGGGCTGGTCATGTTGCGAGATACGGTGACAATCGATGGACAATTAATATCACAAAATGGAAAGGTCCGCTTGGCGTGAGAAAGAGAGGTCGCCCGTGCGCGAGATGGCAGGACGAAATTGTGGCCAACGCAGGAAGAGACTGGATGACCACCGCCAAAAACAGAAAAGAATGGGATTCTTTAGAGGAGGCTTTTACCCTAAGGGGGTCCACAATTTGATGTTTTTTATTATTATTATAAATGTAATAGTATTAATGTTTATTTTCTCTTTTTGTGGAAGAAATAAAGCTATTTTATTATTATTATTATTATATTGTATGTAGAAATATTCCTATGTAATCCAGTAAATCCATTTATTGATATAACTTTATTTTTATAGCTGGAACTGTTGGAAGGTTGAAGAGGGTCATAAGTTTTACAGTTGGTTTCTCTTAGTACCTTTTAAATTTTGAAACTGTTGCTTATTTATTTATGCACCAGGAATGTGTCATGCATGTTAAGCAACTCATTGTTAGTTCCCTTTGAACACGCGGGCGAAGCCGCGGGTAACATCTAGTTGAAATATAAAAGACACTTATTTCAATGCTAGCAACATTACGCCCAACTGCAGATTTAGTTGAAATTCAATAAAATTCATTTTCATACATAGCTGTCATAGCACAAAAATAAAGAAACCAGAACTTTTGACCTATACTTTCTTAAGTAATAAAACATGCCAGATTTCCATAATAGCAATGCAGATTTCTACCTTTTTTGGTTCAATCAGTTCAGTCGACCAATATTACAGACAGAAATGCGTCGTAAATGTTGGCGCGGCAGCGGCTCGTTAGGTACCTTAGCATGGCTGCCATGGACAATACACAAAGACAAGATCACTCATACCAAGACCGAGAACAGAAAATCAAACTCGTCATTAAAATTTCTGCCTCGCTGGAAATCTAACCCAGGACCCTTGGCACGGTGATTCCGTATAGCAACCATTACGCCACACAAGTCTTCAAATATAAGCAAAATTATTATTTTTTAACTCTGCACAAAAAATATTGAAAACCGTATTCATGAATTACCACGTGAAATCTAAGAGGGGGGGGGTCTTCTCATATACTACGATGGTCACGAAGGGGGGAGGGGGGTAAAAAGTTGGGAAAAGTGGTACACGTGGTTTTGGTATGTTCCCTTATCTTTGTCGTGTAGTACGCGAGACGTCTGTATGAAAGAGTGGTACATCTTGCAAGAGTTTGAAAAGAAAAAACGAAACAAATAATATTGTGTTAAGTTACTCTTGTATTGCTGTGTATTATTAAGTTACTCTTGTATTCCTTTGCAGTTTCAATTAGCACCTTTATTTCAACTATTTTCTTCATTATTACGCAATGGTTGCAGCGCTGACATCTTTTGACAATGTCTTCTATGGGCGCTACCATGATATCAGTGAAACTTACGAGATTTTGAAATACACAAGACCTATAATTACAAGGTCCTATTGAATCCCCATAATACCGTGTGAATATATCGCCATTTAAGGTTGCAGATATTTTGGTATCTGGATTTTTATTTCCGTTTATACTTACTTCAACATTTAATACATCATCATTTTCTGATCTCTGAATCCGATCATCGCATGTATATCTTCTTCTTTTTAGAGGAGCAGCATCACTCTTTCGTCGTGATTGGCGTGTTTCTCGACGGATGGTAACATCTAAAAAAGGATAGTGTTAGCTAACATTAAAATGAATGATTGCATTATCATTATAATTTAAATGTGGCTTGGTACTAGAAGGTGGTCACTCATAAACAAACTTTACAGCTAGTATAAAATAAATAAAAAATTAACTTGACAAGTGCGAGTTAAACTCGCTTGGAGAGGCTTACGTACGTTATGTGTTTAGCGTTATTTCTCTATTTTATTTATTTATGCCGTTTTTTAAGACCATAGAGTTCTTATAGATTTTCATGTATTATTTAAGTAAAGAACTATTCTCAGTATTTTTATTTCAAAACTCTAGCGTCAGTAGTTTCGGAGATAAGGGGGGGATAGTCAATTTTTGGCTTTAATTTTCGTTCTTTCCTGAATAATTTTATTTATTTATTCTTTATTGAACCATACACAAATAATGGAACAAAAGGAGGACTTAATGCTAAAAGCATTCTCTGCCAGTCAACCTTAGGGCAGTGGGAGAACAAAGAAGGCGGTGACAACAAAGAAAGAGAAGAGTAAAATTAATGATAAGTTATATCAAGGAAAGGAAAAAAAGGTATAAAACGTTTATAAACGAATTAATATATGTATATAATAATAAATATATCGCACCCCTAGATGAAGACTCCGGTAAATCAAAAAACTTAATTTTTCAGAAACACCGAAAAACTGATTTTAGAATAGTTAGGAAAGATATCAAAAATCTCATAATATATACATAAAGGTACCATTTTATAATGCTTTTTGAATTATTTTATTTGTATATTGGCTGCTAAAATCCTAAGAAAATCGAGATTTTTTAGTTACTCTACTTTTGCAGCAGGAGTAAGCTACTTTTTTATGCACTAAGTAGAGTTACTTTACTTTATCTGAAATAAAAATGTGATAGGTACATTACTTTTCACCTCAGAAATAAGATAAAACTTTTTTTTGAGGGTTTTGCTATGCACAACCTGGTAAGCTTAGGAACACTAGCTTTAGTTTTTATTTTTATGTAAGTGCATTATGCTCTAGAATGGTTAAATAGTAGAAATAAAACAATTGTTTATGCAAAAAGTTGTTATAATTTTATTACAGCAAAAATTCGTTTGTACTTAGTGTTATAAAAATATTATGGCCTATAAAACAAACTGAGATCGTACACGACTTATTATAAATAAATATTAATTATTCGTTTTTAAATAATCACATAAATGTACTTTAAAAAAGTATCTCTTTTATACTTTAAAAAATTCTTATTTCCTTAACTGTCATTACAAAATCCTAAAATGTACAGCTACTGAACTAATATTACTTAGAATGTTACTGCTCATCTAGAAATAACGAAGATTCTAAAATGCTGGGTGGTGAAGCTCCTTCAGCTGGCAACTCAGGCTCCTTTACTATATTGAGCATATCCTTGCCAGGTGATGACAGAGTTCTTAGTGGTCAGGGTTCTCTTTTTATGCGTTTATCAATTCTAACATGAGTTTTTCACGGCCTTTTATTGTCCTAAAAATAAACAATGTTCATATTCAATAATAAATCAAGTAAAGTCAACCAACTCAAAACATAAAAAATATCACGTATTATTTTTCATAACTTTATAACGAATAATAAAATCAATTAAAAATGTCATTAACAACCTATTTATTTATTAAAAGTACATATATCACTAAACAGACAAAAATAAACGAAGGTAGAATTAAAATTCAACAAAACTACGTTAAATCGAAATTTAGGTTTACTTTCATGTAAATCTGAGTAAATCAAAATATCAAAAAAAATATTGCAATATAATCTCATCTAAACCCCTAAAATCGAAATAAACTATTATTATCATCAGTGAAATTTCAGCAAAACCTAATCTTCTCAAAATAAACATGAAACTTACCTAATCAAATTTCACGTAAACTCCTGCAACTCAAAATATCCCACTATGCAATCGTACTCCACCTGCGTCGACCGGGAGACAACTAAAAATGGTGGAGTAGTGTTCGCGCCGTTAGGGGTAAGTTCATTCAAGTAAAGCAGCACTTCGTGTCATTTTTCGACAACGGTTTAAGGTATCGTTACGTGAGTTATATCTCCGTGTAGGTATTCGAGTCAGCAATTCGAAAACACCACTAACTCAAAACGCATACTTTTTGATTTAGTGGGGTTTTCATCTAGGGGTGCGATATATGAAAATAAATAAATAAGTTAAATAAACAAACATATACATATATATAAATATTATACATACATTTGCATACATATTCTTTTTTTTATTTTGTTACTTTTTATTTTTTTCTACGGCTGGGAAAAGGGGTGCACATCTCCCACATAACACCTAAGGGATTGGGTGGTGGCTGAAAAACAGCGCTACTCGGGACCAAGATCCCGGGTTAGCAGAAGCTGAGCCACCTCCTTTGCCCACATAACAGCTGTTAATAAGTTCTATTTTTTGTTTAATTTGTGTATTGTTCTTTTTATTTTTTTGTACCTCTTGTATTTTTTCATATCTATGTGTGGCAATAAATGATTTATTATTATTATTTATTTTTTAAGATCATCTTATCTCGGTTTGCACCGGTTTACTAAAGTATACGGGCCTTTTTTTTTTT
Organism: Thymelicus lineola; assembly: GCA_963932265.1. Taxonomy (NCBI): domain Eukaryota; kingdom Metazoa; phylum Arthropoda; class Insecta; order Lepidoptera; family Hesperiidae; genus Thymelicus; species Thymelicus lineola. The sequence goes on from OZ010680.1 coordinate 2,335,521, forward strand.
TTTTTTACCGGTGTCTCCTCGCACGTGCGCGCGGGGCCGCGGGAATCCACATTCTTCCGCAGCCCCACCCTAGTGCTGGCCGGGTCTATCCCGGCCTCGTCTCCTGCACGAGGTAGTGAGGTGTTGAACTACCCCGTGCATCGCCTCGGAGGCGCACGCCGACACCCGCGTGCGCCTGCGACTCGGGTCCATCGAATAGGGGGTGGGGACTTCCCCAAGTCCCTCGCCCCTGGACCCATTCATGGGGGCTGGAAAAGGGCGTTATCCGCCCTTCTCCTGCGCCCGGTGCGTCTTCTGCGGCCGGGGAAGGGAGTCGAGATCTCCCTCTCCCGTTCCGCAGATTCCTTCTGCGACATCACGTCCTCGCAGAAGGACACCACCGCGTCCCACGACTCTGCGCTACCGACCATCTTCCGCACTATGGCCTGCAGCGACAGATCGTCTCCTACTACATTTGTGAGGACACGGCGCTGCTCCTCCCAAGCTACACACTCGGCAAGCGTGTGTTGCGCCGTGTCCTCCCCGCAATGGACGCAGTGGTGGCACCGAGCGTCCGGCTCCCTGTCTATGCGGCATAGGTACTTGCCGAAGCAGCCGTGCCCCGACAGCACCTGCGTCACCCTAAACGACAGGGAGCCGTGCCTTCTCCCGAGCCAGTCGTCGAGTACTGGCCGGATCGCCTCGACGGTAGCGAGGCCGGCGGCAGGGCGCAGAAGCCTTTGCCGCCATTCCGCCACCAAGACCTTCCGGAGCTCCTCTCGGCGCAGCGCGATCTGCCGCTGCACCAGCATCGAGCCCCGTGCCCGCTCTTCCTCGCGCCATCGATATAATGACGCGAGTACTTTCGCCTCTAGGTCCCAGGGCGGGGATCCGGCCAGGACGCAAGCCGCCTCGTAGGAAATCGTGCGATACCCGCGGATGACTCTGACGGCCATCGCAAAGTATACGGGCCTAGGCCAAGTATACATTAGGTTGAGTTGAGACTGTTGAGATAGTCATATCTGTAGTTGCTCATGACGGTGTATGTGTGATTGTCGCTTCCTGATCGGATTGAAGGAATTTCCTTACTATCCGACAAGTGTTGAGGATCACTGCTTTTTGTAAAATATTATAGGTGTTTGGTGGTAGGTTAAGTGTCTTGAGAGATTGATGCAGTAATTTGGGGATAACACCTGTGGTAGAGATTACTATTGGGACTATTGTTACTTTACGTAGTTGCCATATTCGAGTGATTTCGTCCTTAAGTTCTGTGTATTTTGATATTTTTTCTGTTATTGTATTTTGTATGTTATGTGTGTTAGGAACAGCAATATCAATGAGGTATCCGACTTTATTGGTTTTATCAATTAATGTTAGGTCTGGTCTATTGTAGTGGATTGTTCGATCAGTTAAGATGGCTCTATCGTAGTATAGTTTGGTAGTAGTGTTTTCTAGTACAGGTTCCGGGTTATATTTATAATAGGGATGTATGATGTTAATAAATTTATGTTGTTTAGCTAGTTTCTGGTGAATAATATTGGCTACTTGGTCGTGTCTGTACTTATAGTCTGTTTGAGTTATGCTTTTGCATGCACCCGTTATGTGTTGGATTGTTTCAGCGGAACTATTACATTTCCTACAGATGTCTGATGCTATCTTTTTAATAATGTATTTTTGGTAATTTCTGGTTTCTATTACTTGGTCTTGTATGGCCATTAAAAAACCTTCAGTTTCCGGAAAGAGTTCGCCGCGATGAAGCCATGCGTTCGACGCTTCTATGTCGACATTAGGTTGGCACAAATCTTGGCGGTGTCTTCCATGTAGAGATTTTTTGGTCCACTCTGCTATTTTTGTCTTGTTGTCAGTCAACTGTTCGTTTTTTTGCTTCAGTTTGTCTCGAAGGTTTAGAGCAGTCGCTTTACTGTCATTGATTACTACGGATTTATGTAAGTCAGATGTTTCCGTTCGACTAAAGAAATACTGTCTAAGGGTACTTATTTGTCGGTTATGTAAATTGCTGATATCAATAAGGCCTCGTCCGCCTTCTTTCCTTGGTAATGTAAGTCTTTGCAGACACGCTCTTGGATGATGTTTGCGAAATTTTGTCATTGTGGTGTTAATAATGCGTTGCAAATTTTTAAGGTCAGACTTGGTCCACTTGATAATACCGAAAGAGTACGTGAGTATAGGTATTGCATAAGAATTTATTGCTTTAATTGTATTTCTAGAATTAAGTTGGGTTTTTAAGATTGTGTTTAGTCTGTGTCTGAAATTTTGTTTTAATGTTAGTTTTGTATCTTTGACCTGTATTTGGAGTGATTGATTGTATCCCAGATATTTATACACTTCATGTTCATCTAGTGGTTGGATTTGAAGCCCCGTCTTCGTAGTATAGTGGTGCTGGTACATCTTTCCCCCTTTAATAGAGTTTATCTTACATTTATCTATGGAAAATATCATTTTAATGTCATCACTAAACTCTTCCGTTAGGTTAGTTAGTTGGCATAATTGACTTTCACTTGCGGCATATAATTTAATATCATCCATGTACAGAAGATGATTTAAAGTGTTCTTTTGAGTCAGTCCGTCAGTTTTGTAGTATAAGGGGTAGCCTTATTATTATTAAATATAACACATGTAGCACATATAGACATAGTTCATACAAATTACATAAATATTTGTGAATGATGATGATGGCTGTGACTCCTATTTATCATTATAAACTAATGAAGTAACGAGCGTGAAGCTGTTTTTTAAAAGTGTACTTACTACAGTTACTAGTGACCCTTCTCAAACTGAGAGGTAGAGCGTTCCAAAGACTGATAGCTTGATTTTAAAACTATCTATTGTAGAACTATAACAAAAATATATTTAAGATCCTTACAAGAAGCCCTTTCATTTGACATACCACACGATACGGTTTGCAAAACAGTTAATTTTGATTTCGTTAAAAATTTTTTTTAAATTCAGTTTACTTTATAACCTTCCTCTTTGGACACAAAAAAGTACATGAGTACCAAATTTCAACTTGTTTGATCCAGTAGTTTCGGGAGTAAATTGACTGTGTACGGCGCGGGCGGTCGCCCAGACGCACGAGTGATCCTATAAGGATTCTGATTTTCGTTTTTTCGTACGGAACCCTAAAAACCCGCTTGCTGTCGATAAACTTATCATCATATACCTTTTTGAAATCCTTATGGTGAGCTTTTATATTTGATATCCATCTTGCATTATTCGTTTTATTTTTAGATGCTTCAAACAATGGCATCCTCAAAGCGACCACATTTTTTTTAATTTCACTTATCTAAGAACACTTGGGTTATCAAGACGAATCTAACGACATCTTAATTATATCAATCCGTTCAACACATATGTCCGGATTCGCCGTACGAATATTTTAGTATTGCCAACAATTTTTGCAGTTTTTCCCAACCTTTAGTGTAAAACGGTGAAGACGGTTAAGATCGATTCAGCTATGGAAAAATTGTTGTAGTAGCCTGCATATTGGCCGAAGAAAACAAAATTCGAAAAAAAAGAAGATTTTGGGTTCATAATATCAATTTGAAAAGGCAGTTAGTTGAACGGCAAATACTATACGTTATTTCCCGGCTTGATGGATGATGATCAATGAACCTAGATAATTGAAAACTTTAATTTGTAACTTGAATTTGAGGGAAATTAAAACACATGATGCTTAATATTTCTTTTTAGTTTTCGACTTTGACTCATATTTCAATAACTTAGTTAGTTATCGCAGTTTGAGGAACGCCATTCGGAATTTCGAATGTTCGAAAACAATGATGTATAAGCATAAACACGAAGGCGAGATCTCCTCACAGGATTCGTTTACTATGAAACGTTTCTCCTAATGCGTTGTCAAAAGCATCGTGGCATGGCAACACTGAGTACTAATACACGCCCTACGTATGACGTCATCGGTATTTTGGATACCTTCCGCATTTTCAGAAATGCGACGCGGAAGATGAGGATAACATATGCGTCGGCATATGTCATCCACATCGGTCTCTTATATGATTTCATACAAATGCGATGCGTACGGCGCGGACGATGCCGATAAATGTGCGTTCACCATTAGTCAGCAAGATCAAAGGTTACCGATTAACCTCTGCTTGTATGTCGGTCGGTCTATTAACGTCAAATTCCAAAAAACTTAGTGATAATACATATTTAATTGAATGCATAACTATTATAGTTTTTGGTAAGAAAACTGGTTTCTAAACTTACCTCAAATTCTTCAAGAGTAGGTTAAAAAATAGGTGCATTTACAAAGGATTCTCCTGCACTTGGTTGCAATTGTTTTTATTGTCTTGGTCTTATCGAGAAAATCAGATTTACGTCTATTATTTAATGACGATGGTTTACATACACATGTATGTGTTGAATCCGCCGAGTTTACATTAGATTGCATGATTGGAGGTGATTTACTTGTTGATGGACAGTTCACATAATTTTGTGATTTCGTATTTGAAGCATTTAGGGGGTATTTGCTGTCGAGTAGACAGATGTGATGATCGGAGTTTTATTAGTAGTATTCATCAATAAATCGAAAAGAGAGTTATTTTCGTTTACATTCAACAAAACTGTGTCTTCACTTAAGTTTTGTATTATTTCTTGTGTCATCTGAAGATTTTGATTCAAGATGTCAAATACTGTGTGGTTCTCGCACTGGGATCCAGGCAGTAAATCAATGTTTTGTAAATTATTTGTGCATCCTTCGGCACTCCTAAGTTCATTATTATCATCTGTACGGGTCGGTTCTTCATTATCGCTTATATTATCAGCTTCATAAAGAAGTGGTTCAAGATCTGATGTTCGGTCTATATCATCGTCGGTTGATTCAAGTGTATTTTGAATTTCATTTCCATTGTTTAATGACGTCGTATTTTGTGCGTTTTCTGCCAACTGATTGTTCTGAGTTATGCCTGTGTTACTGGGTGTAGTATTTGGTATGGGTTTGTCACTTATTTGTAATTCAGTAGCACTGTAGTCTCCTTCTGTCGCAACTGAATCACAGTTTGTTACGCCACTGCAAATGTCAAGGCTTGGGCTTTCATTTTCTCGCTTTACATTTACCTCAACTTCATAAGAATTATGTGAAAATTCGGAGGTACACTGGACTATTTGGCTATTAGATATAAATACTTCGTCATTTTCTTCAGAAGGTTGTACATGTACGGGAGTTGGTACATTTACTTGTACATCTTGTTCAGTACTTATCTGTTTATCAGTAGATGATGAAGCTACACCAGAAATTGCTAGGCTGTCATTCTGTAAATCAGAGAAAAAAGAATCATTTTAGTTGTTTAATCCTATTTTGGTTACAATATGGATGCCATTTCTTGAGAAATAAACTTTTTCATTATCAGTTTCAAATGATTCTCTTCAGTATAAAAATCGAAACGTTTACTAGGTATCCCAATATAACTTTTGCGTACTGTGTTTCAACACTTTTCACTGGAAATGTTGCTGCAAACGATAATTGGTTTTGGAACTAATGAACAAACAAGGACAGATTTAGACATTATTTTTTTTTTATTAGCTTCCCAACAGTGAAATAAATTTTCAAATCGGTTCAGTAGTTTCGGAGCCTATTCAATGCAAACAATCAAATCTTTCCTCTTTATAATATTAGTATAGATTTAGGATAACAATAGGATTTCTAAAATATAACCTGGAGATTTCATAAAAATTCACAATCATTCATTCATGTAGGTATCACTGATACATTTATCATGCACGTCATTTTTTTAATCTGTCAGCATTTTGGAAAGGTGCATTGTTATGGAGAAAAAAATGCAGTAAATATGTAAGCTCCTCTGCATATCTTTAAGAAAATTCATATACAGATATTTAGGGGCCATTCATTAATTACGTAAAAGCGGCGTTTCAATGAAGTAAAGGCAATCGTGTATCAAGTGACGTTAAATTAAAGAACAAAGACTATTAATAATAATAATAATAAAATAATATTTTATTTCAGACCATAATACAGTCCATATGTATGGTTAGTATACAATAAATATTCTTAAAAACTATGTTAGTAAAACAGCACAACGAAAAACAGCACATGGGTTAGTATTATGATAGCTTAGCCTATGTTATTTTAAAAAAGATAAGAAAAACACAAAAAAACCTACTAACTATATACACAAACGCGAGCGTGTGTGCTGAGGAGGGTGTTAGTGCTCTCCGCCACCCGGCTCATCATCGACGCCACACGCTTGCGAATGATCGCATAGAAGTCGTCTAACCGAGCCTCCGCAAACATGGCGGATGCACTACAGTACCGCGGCTTGTCCAGCACCGCCCTCAGCACATTGTTGTACTGTACGCGAAGGGTTCTGAGGGTCCACCCACAGACTGCACGTGCAGAATGTCTGACAATATGCTCTAAAGAGTGACAACTTTACTTGCTTATTACATCGTGCAAATCTGCGGGCCAACATGTTGCCTCGGACCGACATCGCCCGCCTCTCTCTCTCTACGTCACCGTCGTCCTCGAGTATTAAATAAAATATATATTTTTTTTAATTTTATTACGTACCATTTATGTATACAACGCATTCAAAAATACAATTTTTAGGAAAACTCTCGCCTTAAGTCTAGGCTAGATGAGGGCCAGTCTTCAGCTCTATAAAGTCCGGAACGTTAGTTTACAAATGAAAATGCATTTTTTAAATGAAGTAATGTTATTAAAATTTATACCTACATATTTATTAAAGTCTCAGTAAAAAATAAAAAAATATTCTGACCGAAATGGCCACCTTTGGCTTTAATCTTTTCGGCCACTAATCTATGGATTTACGCACTGTTTCCAAGGGAAATTTCGCCACTGCTTGCTCCAAAGATTTTTTAAGACACTCAATGTCGCCGTATCGTTTAGAGCTTTTTTTTTTTTGAAGTCCAAAGGATTAAGGTCTGGGCTAGATGAGGGCCAGTCTTCAGCTCTTAAAAAGTCCGGAACGTTGGTTTCAAACCAGGCTTGGGTAGTTCGTGCCTTGTGACCAGGTGCCGAGTCCTGCTGGAAAGTCCACGGTATATTTTTAAAAAGTGTATTGCTGAGAGGTTTCACAACATGATCAAAGACTGTATCTTGATACACTGTGGCTGAAGTTTTCACTCCTTTTTCACAAAAATGTAGTTTTGATAAGACACGCCCTACCAAACCATCACTGACGCAGGATGATGACCACGTTGTACCTTTGCGACCACTTGAGCAGCTTCTTTAGAACTGTGAGCGTATACTTTATCATTTTGCTTATTGTAGTTCAATCGGGAAATTTTTTTCATCGGTAAAGATGATTTTTCTGTGGTTTCACCTGCGTATCGCGACAGGAGGCGTTTTGATCGATCCACTCTCTTTAATATTAAAGATTGATTTAGGGCATGTCCTGTATATCGACGATAAGCTTCAGGTCTTGTTTTATAATACGCGACAGAGTCCTAGCGGGAAGCTTCATTTCTCGTGATAATATTTTTTGCTTCCTAATGGGGTTTCGACGAATTCTGGCTTCTAATAGCTTTAACAGCCTTTGTAGTTCTAACAGCACGCGGCCGCCCCGATCTTTTCTGGTCTTCGACAGACGAAGTGTTGTTGTATATGTTGATAGTACGATACACGAACATACGGCTGATACCAAGCTTTTGAAGTGTCTGGAATATGACAGACGGCTCCATACCCACTTTGTGCAAGGCGATCACTGCAATCGACACAGTAGAGAATAAATATTGCAAAACTTTAAAACACCACCGCGATGCTACCCCGCAAAGCTACCTAGAAAATTGAAAAATTTAAAATTGAAATATAGAAAGAAAGAAAAAAACATTTATTCAGTCGCAAGCATGCAACAGCATTAATTTCTATGACAGGATATATTATAAATTAAAATTAGACTGAAATTGAAGTTGCAGCCGCCAACAGAAAAAGGGTCGCACTCAGAATATGGCGCAGTAAGTGGAAGGTACCAGCCTATTACGCCTCTGATTTTCAGTGCGCCCGTTTGTCGCGTGTAGATCGGCGAGTGGCGCAGCAGTATCCTTAAAATTTTCCTAAACTGCAATTTCGACCAGTGCAACTACCAACAGTATGTTAATAAGCAACATAATACAAAAGAAAAACAATGCAAAATTACAATTAACTTTAGTTTAAAATCGCTATCCAAAATAAAATTACTATAAAATTAAACAGAATCGGTTAAAGAAATTAATAAAAATAAGAATAAAAGCTAAACAATATTATATAATATAGGCGCGAGAACATTAGGAAGATTCGCAATGAGAGTCAGCTACACCAAACAAGTACATTATTTAAAATGTTTAAATAGACTAACCAAATTAAATCATGTAATGTGTTGTGTGCTTATGCAAGTAAAATAGCGCGCATGCGCTGTTTCTTTGTGTATGTGTGCGCGCGCGCGTGTGTGTGTGTGTGTGCGCGCGTGTGAATGTGAGTGTGTATGTGCGCGCGCGCGTGTGTGCGTGCGAGTGTGTTCGTGCGTGATTGTGTGTGTATTAAAGCGTTTTTTGCAGGTTAAATAAGTGTATTTTATATCTGAATTTAAAACTTGATGTTGTTTTCAGGCTGCGAAGGGGAGGAGGCAAATATCTAGGCGGCCATCTTGTTTTTCCAATTTTTTTCAACTTTATCGTCAATCTAAGATTAACCGAAAATGACACCAATATCGGGTAGGTAGATAGAATAAAAAGTTGACAATCGCCGAGCGGCCGCCATCTTGAATTTTCAAATGGTCATATTTTTTCTATAATAACCATAGTCAAGCAACTTCGTAAGGGCCTTATCACACTGGCGGTTTGCAAGCGTTTTGAAAGCTGAACGGGCGCGCAGCGAACACGCCGCGTGTGCGCAGCGAAAACGTGCGTTCAGAGAGCGTATTGTACATTGCAATCACGTCACGCACAAGCGTCGAAAGCACTGCGTATTCTCTTCACGTCCGCGACGTCTTCGCTGCGCACACGCGCACTATGCGTTAAAAACCTCGATTTTGTTTCACTTTGTTTTTATTCGAAATTACTATAGTCCATATCATTATAAATAAAAAATAAATAAAATAAAAAAGCCTTTTATTCCATGCATACATTGAAATTTCATAATTATAACAATAAAAATTCAATAGGGATGTTGACTAATTTTAGGATTCAATTATATCGCTCATTTGGAGCGACAGTGACACATTTGCAAAAATCACGAAAATGACTTTTTAATGCCAAAATATTATGCATAATCATCTGCGTTGGCAGTGAAAACGCCACATCTGTAGGTTCAAAAACCGTCCGATAGAGGGCAAAAAGTCTTTGTAGCATTATTCCGTTTTGGCGCGTGAGTGCGGAGCAACAGCGACCTAAAAGTCAGTTCTGCGGGGTGCCCCCCCAAGAGTGTACGTGTCAGGGAGCTACACAGACGCAAAGGTAAATGTGTTATATTTTTTTTTCAAAAATTCGGAGCAATAATGACTCATTTGTATTTTATGTCGTTCGTGTTTTGTTTCACTTGGAATAGATATCACTTTTGAGGATACAATGACATTTAATACAATTACGTCGCTGTTGCACCGAACACTTATATTATTATATTGTTATGGCCGTGGTTATGGCTATGACTTAACTGATAATTAAGTCTGTATTATCCCGAAAAGTTAAACATATTTTACAATAATGACTGATTGAAATCAGCTGTTGTATAATAGCAAATTTAACATAAAGCATTATTTTTAAGCATGTGATAGCCTAGTGGTTAGAACGTTGGTCTCCCGAACGCGGGGGCCCGGGTTCAAATCCTGGCACGCACCTCTAATTTTCAAATATTATGTGCGTATTACAAGTTAATTTATCACTTGCTTCGGTCAAGGAAAACATCGTGAGGAAACCTGCACACCTGAGAGTTCTCCATAATGTTCTCAAAGGTGTGTGAAGTCTACCAATCCGCACTTGGCCAGCGTGGTAGACTATGGCCTGTACCCCTCACATTGTGAGAGGAGACCCCGAGCTCAGCAGTGGGACAATTATGGGTTGTTGCTTGCTTGCTTATTATTTTTATTTTAAGCCGTAAAAATGGGAAGCCGTGCTCGAATGTTGGTGAAGCTTTGTGAGCAGCATGAATGTTCCGCGACTAATAGCATTGGAGGCCAATTGCCGCTTGATTCAAAAACATCTCTAATTAATATAAGTACAAACGGTAAACATAATACTTTGTACATACATCATTTTTTTAACTTAAATCTATCTTTTCTTCTATATATAAAGGTGAATGGTGAAGAAATTGGGAGTGCTCAATAGAGCTAAGCAGTACTTTACGCCTAAGCACAAGTTGATGCTCTATAAGGCGCAAATTCGACCACACATGGAGTACTGCTCCCACCCAAAGGCCGGAGCCCCAGCTGGTCAAGTGGATCCGTTCAATCGCATTCAACGGCGAGCTATTCGTCTTGTCGACGATCCCAAGCTTACAGACGGACTGGAATCGCTTAAGTTGAGGAGAGATGTAGGTTCTCTCTGTGTATTCTACCGTCTGTACAATGGGGAATGTTCTGAAGAACTGTTTGGTTTAATACCTGCAGTTGATTTTCGTCACCGCACATCACGTACCAGGTTTCACCAACACTACCTGGATACCTGGCGTTCGTCCACAGTCCGGTTCTCACGTCATTTTCTGCCTCGCACGTGTAAACTGTGGAACAAGCTACCTGCATCGGTGTTCCCTCTAAGCTATGACATGGGGTCCTCCCACCGACAGCAGTTCAATGTTAAAATGGCGGCGTCTGCAGTCGAACTGCTGTGGGCGTGCAGTTGGCCTGCTGTCGGCCTGCTGTCGAACTGCTATCGGCCTGCTGTCGAACAGCTGTTACCGCGTTGACTACAAGCGTCGACGTTTACAGTTGGCTCTCTCGAATACGAAGTGCTGCTTGCGTGTAAGAGCGCTAACTGAGAGTCATTTATGTACTTATAACGATAAAAGGCTAAAACTGTTAAAAGTTTTCTTAATTAATTAGGTATAAGCAATAAGGCAATCTAACATTAAGATCATTGTAGTAAATGACTGTGATTTAAACATGCCATATTAGTAACTGATAAGACTGTACTTAGTCTACAAAATGTTGATTAGTTCTTAAATGTAACTTAAGTATAATGTGAGAGGTACATTGTTATTATTGTGTGTTGGTTATTGTCATAAATAAATTCATACTCAGCTATGCAGCATAGCATTTACACATAATTAAGTCATCGAAATCTTTAAATTTTATTATTGGCAATAAAAACAGAATATTAATGAAAAAAATTGTTATTTTATTTGAGGACTCAAACGACTTAATTTCTTAAACAGTTTTCGTCGAGGGATACAACGACGCAATTGTAGGTATTAAAACGAAAAAAAAATTTTTTTGACCGTTTTTGGACTAGTTAATAATAAAAAAATGGGTATATTTATGAACCAAGGGTTCCAGCTATAATAAAACAATTTAAAAATAATAATTAGCCGTAAGAATGCTTCAGAATCTTTTTTTGAAGTATGAAATAATCTTTATTCTGCTCTGGTGTAAAGTTAACTAATTTGCATTTGTGTCACTGTCGCTCCAAATGAGCGATATTTTTTAGATAGAACCTCAATATTTACGAAAAAAAATATTATAAAAATAATAATATTCAATCTAAAAACAAAAATTGATAAATAAAAATCATTATCTAAGGATATGGCCAACATCTGTATAGGACTTTTGCCCCACTTGTGAAATATAATGTACACATTTTAATTTTAAAGCTTATAACATATAGCATAATAATATAACATATAACATAATACATTCTAATACACATATAACATAATAACATTAAAGCTTACAATATCTACTTTGATAATTTCGTCAATAAAAATCTTCAAAACATAAGTCGGTAATTGTGGAAAAGTGTTTGAAAGAGATTTTTTTTTTGTAGAAATAGCTTGCAAAAAAACATAGTAATATTGTAGCTTCACGTGGCAATGTACAATATAGCTGTAAGCACTACTTACTTAATAGTAAAGAAAAGTGACGTGCCATGCGCTCAATATAAACCGCGTAATTAATGCATCTCACGGCATAAAATCAAACACAATTATTATTTTGCAGAAATCAAACTGAAAAATCAAATGTCAATATGGCAGACATTTGCATTTCTGTCAGCCAATTGTCAACCTCCAGTAATAGCAATAGAGGAAGTAGAAGATTATACAACTTATTTTTATTGTTTACTAGCAGTTGCCCGCAGCTTCGCACGCGGAAATTATGCTTATCATATTTATTTTGTACCCCTCATAGAAGAAAATTTAATAACACATTAATTTATATTGAATTTAGGAATTTATAAAGTAAAACCTACGATACAATCACAAATCATTCCTCAGTTCAAGGGTTTTGATGTGATGCCCGGACAGACAAACAGACAGACAGAAAGACAATAATTTTAAAAACAAATTTTTGGTGCTCTGACACGTTATTGATGTGTTATTTATTGATTATAATTTCAATATTAGTCCCTCTCCCTCTTTCTCTTCCACTCTCAGTCCCTCTCCAGCTTCAAGTATCTCTCCCTCTGCCGCTCCCTGCCCCTCTTCCTCTCCAGTTCTCTGTCCCTCTCCCTCTCGCTCCCTCTCCCGCCCTCTCCCGCTCCCTGTCCCTGTCCCTTCCCTCTCTCGCCTTCGGTCCCTCTCCCACTTCCTGTTCCTCTCCCTCTCGCACTCCCTATCCCTCTCCTTCTCCCTGTCCCCCTCCCTCTCCCGCTTCCGGTCTCTTTCCTGCTTTTTGTCCCTCTCCCCTCCCCCTCCCATCCGTAAAGTCCCCTATACAAATTTTTTTTCTCACTATAAGCTTACATATTAATTTTCATAATGAAGAAGTTCCTGAAAAATTTGCAACCCCTTTATTTACCTCTTAGGGGATGAAATTCTAAAAAAACCTGTTACAATTATTTTTTGTTCTTAAATAAAAGCTTACATATCAAGTTTTACATTACTTCAGAGTTCAAAAATGACAAAGTTTCTTAAATATTTACATCCCCTTAGTTTTGCCCCATAGGGGATGAATTTCGAGAAAATCATGAAACAGTTATTTTTTGTGTCTAACTATAAACTTATATACAAATTTTCACCCTTTTTACTTCAAAACTGACGAATTTGCCACACTAACTTGCACACTTAAGAGTTTCTTAAATGTTCTTAACTTCAAAAATGACGAAGTTGTGTACTTTAGTTCCATCGCCTAAATTAACCCTTAAGGAATGATTTTCCAAAAAACAGATACGTGTTTAAGTGTAAACTTACATAAAAAAATCATATTTATAACTTTTACAGCTATTACTGGCAAAATTTACTGGCAAAGTTGATTTTTATGTAACCAACCCCTATTTTTAGGGGATGAATTTCGAGAAAACCGTAATACAATTATTTTTTGTGTCTAACTATAAGCTTAAATACAAATTTTCACCCTTCTTACTTCAAAACTGACGAAGTTCCCATACTAACTTGAGCCGCCTTAATTAACCCTTTAGGGGATGATTTACCAAAAAAAACGTAATACTTAAAATTAAGTTTCTAATGTTTAACTAATATGTAAATTTTCATATTTTAGCTTCAAAAATAACGAAGTTGCATACTATTATAAAACGCCTAAATTAACACTTTAAGGGATGATTTTTCAAAAAAATGTGTTAAAGTTAACTCTTAATTATTACTATAAACTTACATGAAAAATTTCATATTTATAACTCTAAAACTGACGAAACCGGCTTGTATGAAAATGACTTCTAACCCCTATTTTTACACTTAGGGGATGAATTTCCGAAAATCCGTTCTTAGCTGACGTCTCCTTAGCATAAACTATCTCCCTGCCAAATTTCATAATAATCGGTTCGGTAGTTTCTGAGATTTTTTGTTTAATCAGTGTATCTCTTTTCAATTTTATATATATAGATTATAACTAAAATTGTTTTAATTTCTTTATTTTGTTAACTATTTGGATTATGTAAGTTTGTCTAGCTTTAAAAACATAATTATTATGTACCATACAAATTTTTAGTCTCCTATGAATGTAAAATTACTTGGTTTTGATATTAATTAATACTGTGTTAGCTGCTAATAGCCATAAAAGTTGTATACGCCTTAGATGACAAATCACACTGGATGGATCAATCGTAACAATTTACTTACAATAGTTATCAATGTATAGTGATAAGTCAATGGTGTATCTAATAAAGATAAATAAATAAATAAATAAATAACTACTAATGAGTTCAGAAGAAAATTAAAATTCTAGTTATGTTATATTAAATGGAAAACATGTCTTTTCAGAGGACTAAAACCTTGTACAAATAAGAATATTTTAACCATTTCCGGGGCACATGTTGGCCACCTCCTTTCCACCTAAAAAAACCAAAAACGTCACGTGACGTCACTAAACTATATTCCATACTATCTGTCCACTTAGTTTGTTGAATTTCCATAAAATTGTTCCAATGATTCTTAAAATGGCGTTTGAGGTCACGTGACAGTGAGTACAATTTTAGTCCATATCATTACAAACGTAAAACTCTCAATGCGATACAGCTTGCCCACATCCGTACCTAAAAGTTTACAAAATATTTTTTTGCAGAAAAACCAAATTGGTTACTATAAAATTGATTATGCCAGTTAATTGTGCAGATATAACTATACTACTTCTAAAACATTTGTCCATTTACAATATAATACAATACAATACAAATACATTTTATTTTGTACACCAAATTAACAAACAAGTAGAAATAGTTAAAAAATAATGTGGCATACAAAAGGCGACCTTATCGCTAAAAAGCGATCTCTTCCAGGCAACCTTAGCATATAGGAAACAAAAGAGAATATAACAATGAGGCATAGGGTGTAGAACAGCGTTCTACAGTTACAGTCCTTATAAACTAAATAGCTAATACCATTGATGATAAAGAAAAAGGGAATTTATGTACACTGTTTTAGATATAATTCTTTCATCTGTGATTTAAAACAGTGAAGTGTCTGAGCACGGCGTATGTTTACTGGTAATAAATTCCAGAGGCGAACAACCTGATCAGAAAAGGACTTGGAGTAAAATGATGAAAAGTGGGGAGTAGTAAGGAGTGAGAGATTATAGGAAGATCGGAGCATGTGATCATGTGATTCAAATTTATAATTTACTATGGTTAAATAAAGTAAAAAATGTATTTTTATCATTTTCGGTCTTATTTATTTTTCTCAGGTATAATGCCGTATTAGATGAAGATTTATACATGTATCGATAGCTTATATAAATGACTATTATCTGTATTAAAATCATATTCTAATTCCGTGTTATTCAAAAGATAAACAACATTTAAATTTTTATTCAGGGTTGGCACTTTCAAACCCGGATAATAATAATATTTGGTATCTGGATTAAAAAAATACAATAATAAAATCTATAATAATAAAATATATCGGGTCAATCCGTGCTGAGGCAAAGTGGCACCATGAGTCTAGAACGGCTCCATGATGCCTCACCCCTGGTACCTTCGAACTACATGTGTTGACATGGGCTTTTGGTGTTAGCCTTTCATAAGCACTTTAATGTTTTTTAAAACATAATCGTAACAAAACTAAAATACAAATATTACCTGAAAGTAAAAAAAGAATATGTAATTTGTGTGAACTTGATTTCGACGTTCAAAGACAGCTAGTACGAAAATTGAAAATTTGACAATTGATCATATTATTTACTCAATGGGTTGATTTTACTCCCACTGTTAATAAATAAAAAAAACTTGATAGCCTTTTAACTTGATTTTTGGATTCCCTGAACATCTTATTTAGTACTAGCTGTCTCGGCGAACTTCGTATCGCCTAACAATCAGTGAATGTATTTTGTTAATTCGACGACCCCGAGGAATATAATCGGAATCGACGGTTAGCACAATTTTTTTTTTGGCATCTACGGGTCAATATACTTCTGCTAAATATTATTTAGATGTTTACCTTTGGATTTCATAAAATTAGAGCCATTTTATTTTTATTCTTCGGTAGTCATGTAGAAATAATAGCCCATAATAAAGTCGTAGACACATATTACTGACCAACTATTAGTCTTTTTAGATCAGTAAGATGTTTATGCCATTTTATTCTTCCCTAAATAAAATCATTACATTTCAGTACTTCATAGATGAGTATTAACTTTGACTCGAGCAAAATCATAATAGTTTAATACATTTAGGTACAATTAATAAAATTCATAAAAGTAAAATAAAAGTGTATCGTAAGTGATGAAAACTGTCGATAACATGATAGAGTTTTACGGGAATAAAATTTTATTAATAACATAATAACGCTTCACACTGACTTTACGGGGTCGCATCGGGGTGGTTTTTCAACTTTTTTTCGATATTTTTTTTTGCATTTGCTTGAAGGTATCCACAAAGTTGATATTTTGGGGATATTTATTTTTTCCACAAGATGGCGGACGCGGTGGCGGCCATTTTGAAAAATGTACGAAAAAACGCCCCAAGCGAAAACCTAGTTGTTATATAAACTTACTTGCTACACAATTCCATTTAATAACAGTATTTTTTGGTGACAATTAAAAAGATATAATATTCTTTTATTATCTTTTTATGGAATGTAATTCCGGGTAAAATAACACACGTTTTGATGTATAGTTTGAACTATACATCAAAACGTGTGTTATATCTTTGAAGATATCCAATCATTATTCTGCCTAGGATAAAACAAAACTCGTTTTATGCTTCTCCTATAAAATTTACTTTTCTCTATTACTACTTTATTCCCCGGGGGCATCAATTTTAACTTTTATAGTTTTGGTAGATTTAACAAATCAGAGACCATTAAATTCCCTCTCCGTCTCCCTCTACCTCCTCATCACCCTCCCTCTTTCCCCTTTTCTTCCTTTTTACTTCAAAACTGACGAAGTTGTCATACTAACTTGCATCCCCTTAATTAACTCGTTAGGGATGATTTTCCACAAAAACGCATTCCTATTGTTTATATATTTACGCTTTGGATTTTTAAGATTTAGTAAGTTTATATATTTTAAGTCTGTGACCTACTACTACAGACAGATTAGTTTATGCAAAGGTACCAAATACAACCTTGTATAAAAAGAACTGTGTAGGAATGTGCATAAAAACATTTAACGCTATACCTCGTAATATACGAGACCTGCCAGAGAGACTACTCAAGTCCAAACTAAAGGAATGGTTAATGACTCACTTGTTCTATTCAGTTAAAGAGTTATTAGAACTGAAACAATCGCAGCAATGGGCCTTTTAATATAATTGAATGTGACATGGTTATAATGTAATTTCTCAATTCACTTGACATGATATATATGTATATTTTATAATGTTTAATATAAATCTAAATTGAATTGAAAAAGTGTATTTTAATATTATTTGTATTTTAATAATATGACATGACATAGTTAAAAAAAATATTTATGGATTAGTAGTATGACTATTTTTTTAATATTTTGTGTATAAGTTTGCATGCCTTATAGGGCGGAATGTGGCGAACATAACTAATTTATACCTTTGTAACTAACCCATATTCGTGCAAATAAATTGAATTGAATTGAATACTAAATATCTTAGTAATTGGGAAGTAACTTTTGTTGCTACCGTATGTAGCTTACATTGTATTTCTTTTATAATTTGAAAGTTATTATAATAGGTAAAGTATTACTTTGCAATACCTTACTGTTAATTAGCAAAATCATTTTTATTTAAATAAAATGGCTTTTGTTTGTGTTTTTTTGAACTTAAACACCTGAAGCAAATATAAAACAGACGCCATTTTAAGCACGCGCGTCGTTTAATATGGCTGGGCTTCATTATCGATTTTATACATCGCAAGAAAAAATATTCCTACAATACTTAAGAATAATGAATAAATAACCAAAGCAGTCTGATTGTGCTTGCTACCCAATTCAAGTCAATATTTTACGTGATCAAGTTAACAAACAAAGGGACAGTATCAATGTAGTAAGCAATAGGTAAGTAGGATAGATGTAATAAAATAATGTTTCTAGTCCTCAACACCGAATTAACCGGCGTTACTCTAATATACCAAGTTTTAGTCTTTTTGTTTTATCTAGGACAAGTTATAATTGACTTACCGCTTCATGACGACCACGCAACATCAGCCACACCAAAGCAATAACAGACAATAACAATTATAGTGATGTTTCTTTTATAATTTGAAAGTTATTATAATAGGTAATACTTTGCAATACCTTACTGTTAATTAGCAAAATCATTTTTATTTAAATAAAATGGCTTTTGTTTGTGTTTTTTTTAACTTAAACACCTGAAGCAAATATAAAACAGACGCCATTTTAAGCACGCGCGTCGTTTAATATGGCTGGGCTTCATTATCGATTTTATACATCGCAAGAAAAAATATTCCTACAATACTTAAGAATAATGAATAAATAGCCAAAGTAGTCTGATTGTGCTTGCTATCCAATTCAAGTCAATATTATACGTGATCAAGTTAACAAACAAAGGGACAGTATCAATGTAGTAAGCAATAGGTAGGATAGATAGATTTAATAAAATAATGTTTCTAGTCCACAACACCGACTTAACCGGCGTTACTCTAATATACCAAGTTTTAGTCTTTTTGTTTTATCTAGGACAAGTTATAATTGACTCACCGCTTCATGACGACCACGCAACATCAGCCACACCAAAGCAATAACAGAATTAGGGTTCGAACGATACTTTCGATACTGAGTAGGTATCGATACTTTTGTTCGCGATACCCGATACTGAGTACTCGATACTCGTACCTGGTAATTACTCGCAAGTACTCGTATGAAACGTCGGTATCGAGTACTTTTAAAATACTGAGTACTTTTCAGTATTTTCATATTTAAAAAGGTCAACTGTGGCCCGTTTTAGCGCTCGGACTAAACAGAAAGTGTCATCGGGACATGAAATTCACTGTCGACGACCTTTTTTTTAGCTCTGAATGAATGAAGTTCAAATGAAGCTGAACTTCATTCATTCAGTTCGGGACCACTTGGTTAGTAAGGCTAAACAAGCTGGAAGAAAATTGGGAGTGCTCAACAGAGCTAAGCAGTACTTCACGCCTAAGCATAGACTAATGCTCTATAAGGCGCAAATTCGGCTACACTTGGAGTACTGCTCCCACCTTTGGGCTGGAGCCCTAGCTTGCCAAGTGGAACCGTTCAACCGAATTCAACGGTGAGCCATTCGTCTTGTCGACGATCCCAAACATATAGACGGTGTGGATTCGCTTGAGTTGAGGAGAGATGTAAGCTCACTCTGCGTGTTCTACCGCCTGTATAATGTTCTGAAGAACTATTTGGTTTAATCCCTGCGGTTAACTTTCGTCACATCTCAGTGTACCAGGTTCCATCAACACCACCTGGATACCTGGTTTTCGTCCACAGTTCGGTTCTCGCGTAGTTTTCTACCTCACACGTGTAAACTGTGGAACGAACTTCCTGCATGGGTGTTCCCTACAAACTATGACATGGGGTCCTTCAAGAAGCGGGTCTATTGTTTTCTTCGTGGCCGGCAACGCATTGGTGACGCCCCCGGTGTTACTAATGTCCATGGGCTTCGATGATCACTTACCATCAGGTGACTCGTCTGCTCGCTTGCCTGCACAAAGCATTAAAAAAAATCCTCGTGAGTACTCGATACTGAGTAGTATCGATACTTCAGAACCGATACTTTTTTGGTATCGATACCTTACCCATCGATACCACACGAGTACTCAGTATCGATACCAGAGGCCGATACTTCGAACCCTAAACAGAATTAACACTCGGACTGTCACAGACTCACGGATGGTGACGGATGGACAGAAGAAATATCGACGATAGCATTGGCTTGGCACTTGGTATAACCTCCATGACAGCCACAGAGTACTAATACAATATCACTATATTGTCGTTTCAAGTAAGTCTTCAGTTAGCTATTATGTTGGTACAATAGAATTGAAATAGGATTTTTCAAAATAAAAATGTAAAATAAAATGCATTTTTTATATTATCTTGCAATTTATATTGTTACCATAGATTTTGTGAAATGGAGACCTTGGAGGACTATGCAACTGGACCACCTCTGTCAAGTGGTCTCCTGATTTAACGCTCTTGATTATTATTTTTGGGACTACATGAAACAAAAATTGCATGCTGTTTGTTGTGCCAATAGCTACGAGAGAACAATTGAAACAGAGGATTGATGCTGCTGTTACTACAGAAATAGGAGCGAACCTTTCGGAAGTGCAAAGAACGACTCAAAGGATGTTATTTCGAAAACGTTTTGAATTATTTTTTTTTTATTATTTTTTTTTAAATTTACTCGTGTTTTTATTGTTTCCTTACATTTAAAATTATACTATCAAAAGCCAAAAGGTATTTTTGATAGTAAGAAACTTAGTGTGTCACTAGCCTAGTTTTAAAAGTCTACTATTTTTATTACGCATTGAAAATGGGGTGCATATTTGAAGAGTTTGTAGTTCGGTAAATGAATGAGATAACAACAAACATTGTTATGAGATTTTGTAGGTAGTATCATGAAATTTAATAATAATTTTATTATTGGAACGAAGTTCCTTATCGCGCGTTATGAAACGAGGCTATACGGAAAAATTCTTACGAAAAGTTGTCACCACACTTTTTGAAGTGTTTCAGTAATATGAAACTAGATGGCGCTGTACAACTTTCTGAATCACGCTAGCTATTCTGTTTATATGTCTGTGTTTAATACACATAATTTATTATTTACCAAAGAGTAGCTACTTTAGTCATTCTTATCGGGCTTATTTATTTGTCCATTAACACGCTTACGGCTTGCCAAGTGTGTAAACTCATGATTTTTTCATTCAAAAATGGCGGGAATATTACACAATAATTGAAATAAATTCGTTTTAGTTGATTTAAGTTAATATTTTGTTTTCTTACTGATGGTAATACCATTTTCTTTTTTGTTTTTTTTTTACGTG
Source organism: Thymelicus lineola (assembly GCA_963932265.1). Lineage (NCBI taxonomy): Eukaryota > Metazoa > Arthropoda > Insecta > Lepidoptera > Hesperiidae > Thymelicus > Thymelicus lineola. The sequence goes on from OZ010680.1 coordinate 2,356,543, forward strand.
CAATTGTGACAGGTTCTTTTCACGCATGACGGCATTTTTCAGTTTGTTATACCCTGTCCACAAATCTTATGCTGGGGCCACACTAACGGGAAATGCCATTAATTATCGCGATGATGGACGTTTAACGTAGGTGTAGCCACGACTTATCGCGATAATTTGACAACGGCATTCACACTGCCATTCGACAGTTGGCGATAGCTCAAATGGCGGTACACCAAAGAGATTATCGCGAGAATGAATGCGTTGAAGCGGCCACACTACATATGTCAGTGTGAATCGTGAGCGCGATTGGATCGCACGTATTTGTCATTTAATTACCTACTATGGCTGAGTGGAGTAACGACAGAGTAATTACATTTCTTGAGATCCTGCAAACAGAGCCATGTTTGTGGGATCCGAGACTTAAAAGTTTTAAAAATCGCGCGTCGCAAAATGACGCTTGGCGACGTATAATAGAGTTACTACCTTTTATAATAATAATTTACACTCATCAAATACAGATTCGCACCGTCAACGTCCATCTTGGTTGAAATTTATGAATTTTATGAAATTTATTTATGGAACATTATCGCCAATTTTATCGCCAAGAATGGGCATTCACGTTGACCGTTCAAGTGTAGCCACTCACTTTATCGCGGTAATAATTAACGCAATATTTATCGCGATGATAGGCATTAACGTTTCCTGTAGTGTGGCCCCAACATTAGAGACTAAATTGACGTTTCATGGGTGACCAGTTTCGGGCGCAAATTAAATAGTGATGCCCATAAACCGGAAAGTAAATCGGAAAAATATTCGCCGCTTTTACGGTGTGTCGAATATTTGTATTAAAGAGTCCCTAAAACTGGTATAAAAATAAGTTTAAGCAGCCATATCAAATATAATGATATCCATAATATATTTACCCTAATTAACTGAACTTAGAAGTTATTTTACTTTTATGAAAGAATATTTGGTTATGGCTACATTCGGTATACAGCTAATTTTATACTATATAGCCAAGTATTAAATATGTAGGTAGATATGACAAATAGGCGATTTTCTCTCTCTCATCAGTGGGATTGAATTAATTTAATTTAAACGATGAAGGATTTAGTAATAACTTAAACACATCAAGAATATTTATAACATAACTTTATTCAGAATCAGACCTAGTGCTATCACTGTAAAATGTATCATCTGAATCACTACCAACTTCTATTAAAAACTATTTTAATATATAAAAATTGAGATATACGAAATATCTCATCGACTATATGCCCCAGGCAATAAGGTTTAAGTGAAAATAAGTTTTATCATCTTATCAATGATAATATTGTTACTAACTGAATGTTTTTTTTATTTAGTTCAAACTTCTCACTATTCTTATGACATGGTTTACGATTCAAAAAACCGGAAAAGTAGATCGCACAAATTTAGCTGGTAACATTATTTCGAACTTTGACATTAGCGGTTGTCATTTTAGTCTCTAAGATTTGTGGACAGGGTATACTAAACAATTTTGGCATGCGGCCGCAATGACCGCAGACGAGTGACAAGCGAGTGAGTGAATGAATGAAGCCACCTGGCTGCAATGCATTCCCCCGACTCGATGTTCAGTGTGTCTGTTCTATACGCTAGTACTTCAATGTTTGTTGATAGTTTTGTTCAAATAATCAAGAGACACTCGCACTGGACGGTCACTTTGCGCTGGGAGACATTTTATAGTATTTTGCTCTATGGTATGGTTTACCTTACAATTTCTAGCCTGCGGGGACGGAATTAACCATGGATATAATACTCTATCTGGATCACCAACTTCGTAAAAGTACTTGAAGATCGATGACGCGGATGTCTTAACGGAATAACCATTCGACCAATTACAGGCTGGATTGAGGTTGTCCTTCATAATGGTAGGGTGTCCATACTTAGTTATAAGAATTATGTCCTGTTTTCTATTGGTAATTTTTCTGGAGGTAAAAAATCATAATATTGAAATAATACATTTTATTTAAATTTCTTATAAAAACGAAAGGAGATGTTCAAAAAATGTATGGGGGCTGGTCCTAAATTTGTACAAAGACAAAACTTGGATGTGGAGAAAGTGAAAATTATTCCGATTGTGACAAGGTTGTGAAAATAAAAAAAGGTACCTCCCTTCTTTTTTATTTGTGTTTGAATTTCCGTAGATAGATAAAAAGCTTGCAACACTGGGCACTTTTAAGTTCTGGCAACTCTAACCTGACACTGACAGTGACATTGAGTGATGATTTAAAGTTGACATTTTGTTTTGATCATGGATGTATTACTCTAACTGGATAAGTAACTTATAATAAGTAATTTATATAATTTATTTATATATATATTTTTATTTTTATAGACTATATTTTGTTGACAATATCAAATGTTCATAATAAGTAATTTATCATTTTATAATGTTTTAACTAATTTGACGTTGGTAACTGTATACTTGCAATAAATTAAATTCGGTAATTTTAAAGAATTTCTAATAAAATGTATAATTTCAATATTATAATTTCTTACCACCAGAAAAATTACCAATAGAATACATTTTGGAGAACCATACCAAAATAGGACACAATTTTTCTAAGTAAGTGTGGACACCCTACAATTGTGAAGGACAACCTCAATCCGGCTTGTGATTGGTCAAATAGCCCTTCGTATATGACGTCATCAATCTTCAGGTACCTCTACAAAGTCAGTGATCCAGATAGAGTAATATATCCATGGTTTTCATGGTTCAGTCCAATATTGACATTTGACAATTGAATTTGATTGATTGACATTTGACACTACACTGACAGTTACTAACATCAAACTAGGATTTATGTCGTTTCGTTTCATGTAATGTTATTATTTAATACATTTACAACACCGATTTACAACGTTAAATATAATAGTTACGTATTGAAAACATAATAATATAATAGGTGGACCTCAGATATGTTCATAATTCGTGAAAAGGACGTATGTACCTGTTAGAAAATAAAACCTTTGCGTTCCTTTCCACCTTCAAATTATGACGAACATATTTCATCAATTTTCTAAAATATGGAGGTTCAATAAAATATACGTCTTAAAATTTCAAGTAGATTAGAAAATATGCTTTTAAATGAAATATAAATTACGACTGTACAAATTTCTTCGGAATAAAGGGCCACTTTTGAACATCTCCTTTAAATTATTGCATTAAGAATAAATTGAAAATTAAGGGATACAATTACGGTACATCTTATTATGATATACATATTATATTATTCATCTAAGATGTTTTTATAATTATCATTATGTAATATCACAACCGAATGATATATCCTGGGACCATAGACACAATGCAAAAATGGTCATTCCCCTAATACATCCATGGTCACAATTCACAACACAAAAATGTCTATTAAAGTTCGCACATATAACAAAGTACTCTGTGGTAGGAGTGGGTAATATCTGGTTTTTAAGATATCGAATCGAAACTATATATTGAAATTCGGTATCGGTTTCTGAAACTATATATTTTTTTTTGAAACTATAATTTGGTGTACCGGTTCGATTTGGTAACAACGAACCTATCAAACGATGTTATCTGAAACTATATATTTTTTGAAACTATATATTGGTGAATCGGTTCGATTCACTGAACCTATAAAACGATCGCGAATCGCGATCGTTTTATATAGTTTCAGATAACATCGCGATTCGCGATGTTATCTGAAACTATATATGTATTGTATTATAACATGATATCATTGTAATTTATTATTGTCAAATCTGTTTAGATTAGGTACGTACGTTGGGTGTATCAAAGATATTTAGTGGTTACTTTTAAACAAAGTAATATTTACTTAGTTATTTGTTTGAGTAAGTTTATCATAAATAATCATTATTTGTAACTAGTTGCAAGCATAAATATATATAAATAAACTTAATAATATCGATATCAATGAACTTTCCTTCATACTTCTACCATGCCTAGGACTGACAATATTAAATAAGCTTAATCTTCATACATTTGAGGTTTGGAATCCGACGAATACCTAACTGATTATTGCTATTTCATTCACACGCAAATCCTATCGCGTGCGCGTCGCGTTTGCTTGCCGGCATCGGTTGAAATCGGTTCTACTCGTCGTATCAGTCAGACACCGAATCGAGTGTATCGCTACGATGCAGCAATATCGTGTTTCAAAAAATATATAGATTTTACACGCATTGATATCGGATATTACGATATTGATCTAATATACGTTTCAATATCTATATACGATTTGTATCGCCCATCCCTACTCTGTGGTTCGCACATACATCAATGCATCAAGAGCATCATCATTAATCAATGTCACGTCATCATTGTCATCAAGATTCAATTCAAGTCAATCAAAATTCAAAGTCAAACGGCATTTTAAGGTTTTTCATTTTACCGCTTTCGCTTTCGCGACCGTTACGCGTTAAAATCGTGATGTTCCCTTCCTTATTATTTCTGATTTTTAATTATTGAGTGCTCAGTTTCTGCAGACTTATGTTTATCATTTTGAACAGTTTAAAATGCCACCTATAGTTAACAGGACTGGCTGTAAGCCCGGTAGTATTTACAGGATAAAACTTGAGAATTTCGTGTATGTATAAAAAAAAAGTATTATAATATAAGTAATTTTGCACAGAGATTGTTATTTGCTGTTTAGTGGGAGTTTCATCAAAATTTTCGTATTTTTACAGAACTTACAAGAGTGTGGAATTGTATCCTGGAAGGTCGTTGAATATGATAATAGGTCCAAACGGGACCGGCAAGTCGACTTTCGTGAGTGCTTTGATACTGGGATTGTGTGGGAATATTGCATCGATTGGCCGAGCTAAGAAGGTATTTATAATTAAATATTTCTTCTAAATTGTCCTTTAGGTTTGCTAATAGCCTAGCAGTTAGAAGGAGTAGGTCATGATGAGTGACCAGTGACCACCTTCTAACCTCTGCCATAGTATATTCAGCACAAGAGTCATTACATGCGGTGCATGATATAGAAATGTTTTGTTATGTTGGTACATAATGTTTGCCCTAATATCAACTATTGCTCTGCTCGTAGCTTGGCTGGGTTTTCCAGGATAATGTCCTATTATAGATCATGGTCTATCTATCTAAGTTTTATGAAAATCTGTTCAGTAGTTTATTCATTGCTGCATTGATTCATTTGCGACATGTAAGGACACGTAAGATTTCATGGACTCCCTCTCCCCCTTTTTACATAAGACTTTATCCGGTTTTATAATAAATTCAATTGCACTAAAACTCATAATTTCACATAAATCAAAGATTTTTAGTCTTTATCTCTCGCTCAAATACAGTCCACTAATTATCGAAGGGTGCTTCGGCTAATAACTGAAGCACGTGATCTGGATAACTGTCCGAATCACAAACATTTTCTTGGTCCTCGAGCCGCATAATTTGATAGGCGGCTATAGATAATTTGAGTATCATACTTTGTCGTAACTTTTGATCGTGATTCTGCACGAACTATTTATCGAATCATACTAAAGTGATACAATTTTGTTAGTTTTTGTCGTCGTAAACAAAATTTTATCGTTTTTCGTAGTATATTTTGTCGTAATTTGGTTAAATATTAATGTAAAAGTTAAATACGTAAATATCGAAAAGTTGAGGGTACATTAGCGTAATTATTTCGTTTTTGTTGCATCATCCATCCGCCATAACGATTTCCGGTAGCATCGTTGTGTCATTGTCGAATGACAAGTAGTTTGTCACATTCTCGTTTTGACAGCTTGACATATCCGTCATTTGAATTTGAGGTTTCTGTCGAATGTTATTGTCGTGTCGTATGGCATATCGAGGTTAAGTAAACAATAATATTAGTTCTCGTTTGTTTTTATAAGTTTATTTAACTTAATTTTCGTTTAAAAATCATCATAATGTCGATGGATAGCCAAAGTGATAATGATGGAGCCGATGTTAATCGTATTGCGAGGGATTATGCTTTGTTTCGAGTCGAGTTAATGGAACAAAGTGATTTGCTTGGTTATACTGACTTAGATATCAAAGAAATAGCTGAAGAGTTTCATAGTGCTCAACGTAATCTATTATTGTCGCTTAGTTCTCCACATCAGAGAAAGCATGAACATTCTGTTACTGTAGTCTTTGATGCAAAAGTCAAGAATATCAAAAGTAGAATGCAACCTGTATTACCAGTAGATAATAAACCAGTTGTTCAGGATTGTTCCTCGTCTGCCAAGCTACCCAAGATTAATATAAAACCGTTCGATGGGTCAATTGAAAACTGGGTATCGTTCATCCAATTATATGACTCCTTGATACACAAAAGAAACATCTCAAACATCGAAAAGCTTCACTACTTAATGTCAAATGTACAAGGTAAGGCATATAATTTGTCGTGTCGCAACCTAAATTAAATTGTATTTATTGTTCGGGTCAACATATCCTTAGCACTTGTGAAGAATTTCTAAAATTAAATTCTCGTTCTCGTTTTGATTTTGTAAAACAGAAAAACCTCTGCATCCTTTGTTTCTCTCCAACTCATCGAGTTAAAAGTTGTCGCTCAACCCATCGTTGTAATCATTGTAACTTCTCGCATAATGGTTTGTTGCATTTTGGTAAAATTGCTCCCAGCAAAGATTGTACTGAAGATCTGAATAAAAGTAGCGTTGTTTTGACATCAGTGGCACACTCTACAAATAATATTCTTTTCTCGACTGCTAAAGTTTTAATTTTGGACATAAAGGGTGTTTATCGAGCCATTCGAATATTACTTGATTGTGCTAGTGCATGCAATTTTATTACTGAATCATGTGTTAAGCTATTAGGGTTACCTATAAAACAAAATATGCTTACTGTGAACAGGGGCGGCTGTACTTTAAGTGCACTCGTGCGCCGAACTGCCAGATTTTAATACATACAAACGTTTATGAACGTTTAGATAGAAAAATAAAACAAAAAATGTTTAGTAAATTATTTGATTAACGATCTATCCAATATTAACGAAATTATGATAAAACAATTTAAGCTCTTTGCTAAAGCATTTAGACTCAATTTCGCGGGACTCAATATTCCCGGTGCGCTAGCTCCAAGCGCACGGCGAGTGTTCATACAACTTCTATGAAATGCAACCGAAAACGCCTGGCGCGTGAGACAGAGCTAGTTCAATAGTAAATGTATGGCGAAATATGACCGCTTTCGAGCGCCGCACGAGCGCACCGAAGATTACCGAGAGCGGGACGAAGTTTTGACGAAATTCGCGCGCGCATCGCCGGCAAGCTCGAAGGAGTTTTTGTGTTTGCTAATCAATGATCTTCTATATTGTTAATTGTTTACATTCTGCAAGGATTTTTAATATTATATTATATAGTTACTGAGTTGTGGGACATTGTGCGTGAGTAAATAGATGTAAAAATGAGTACTAACTTTAACATTGACTTTATTAAGAGTAAAAACAAAACATTTGAACAAAAATTAGAAATAAAATCGGCAGGACCGCCCAGGCCATTTCTTAATTTGAAACAAGAGTGTAAATCGAAAAATATTTTTTTTCTCTCTTGGCAGTCGTTAAAAATACGCTTATACAGTGCACCACCACTTCTAGGATCCACCAGCCGCCACTGACTGTGAATGGGGTTGGCCATTCTGTGACCGAGCACTTGGGTTCAGTAACTTGTAACATCAAACCATTAAATTCACATTCAAGTAATCAATTCAAATTTGAAGCTTTAGTGTTGCCATCAATATGTGCTGACCAACCCTCTGAAATTATCAACTTCTCGCAATGGTCACACATACAAAATTTGCATCTTGCTGACCCTGATTTTGCTACGCCTGGTCCTATAGATATGCTTTTGAATGCAGATATTTTCTCGTCTTCGTTACTGCCTGGTCTTAAGCATGGTGGGCGGGGTGAACCAAATGCATTAAATACAATTTTCGGTTGGATATTGATGGGAAGTGTTGACACCCCTCTCGACACATATAATAATAATAAAAATTGTTTTTTCGTTTCACCATTGTCGAATTTGTCGTTAGAAAATTCCTTAAAAAGGTTTTGGGAAGTGGAAGATGTCTGTTCTCCAAATAATAAAATTTTGTCGAAGGAGGAACAGGCATGTGAAACTTATTTTGTCGAAAATTATTATCGTAATATTGATGGTCGATTTGTAGTACCTTTGCCCTTTCTCGACTCTATGAATAGACCTACCTTTTCGAACTCTCGTGAAATAGCTTTAAAAAGATTTTCATCGTTAGAGCGAAAGCTAAATTTAAATTCTGAATATAGGAAAGCCTATGTCAACTTCATGACGGACTACCTAACATGTGGTCACATGGAAGAAGTAGCGCCACCTTCAACGGATGTAGGAAATTTCTTTTACATACCACATCATGGTATTTTGCGACCAGATTCGGTGAGCACTCCTCTTCGCACGGTATTCGATGCAAGTTGTAGAGACGCGAGAGGCCTGTCATTAAATGAAACTCTACATGCAGGTCCTAAGCTACAGACTAACATTTTCGATTTGCTCGTACGTTTCCGTTGGCATACTGTCGTTTTTACTGGTAACGTGAAACAGATGTACCGGCAAATATTAGTTCGTAGTGAAGACGCAGATTATCAGCGTATCCTCTGGCGGCCCTCTCCTAAAGAGCCTGTACGGGATTACCGGCTTCGCACAGTTACCTATGGCGTCTCATCAGCCCCATTTCAAGCGCTTCGCACAATGGCACAGTTAGCCTTGGACTCTACTAAAGACTTTCCATCTGGCTCTACCATCCTTGGTAGAGACATTTATGTCGACGATATTGTGTCAGGTGCCGATTCCGTGGAGCAAGCTCTTCAATTGCGATCCGAGCTCCCAAATATTTTGTCATCAGCTGGTTTTCATTTAAGAAAGTGGACGTCTAACTGTAACGAATTTTTTGTTGACCTTCCATCGTCTGACTTATATTCAGATGACTTAAAGCATTTCGAAGAATTAACTGATTTGTCGCTCAAAATTTTAGGACTTTTATGGCATCCACAATCTGACAGTTTTAGTTTTCGTGTCAGTAACAATGATGAGTCTAGGTGCACGAAACGTATCATCCTTTCGAACATTGCACGGATTTACGACCCGTTAGGATTTCTCGGCCCAGTCACCAGTTTCGTGGGATGATCCTGTGCCTTCTCACATTGCAGATGAGTGGTTGCGCTTTAAGTCTCAATTGTCGTCGTTAGTTACCATAAATCTTCCTCGTCGTATGGTAAATTCAAATACTTCATTGCAGTTACACGGTTTCTGTGATGCTTCAGAACGTGGCTATTGTGCAGTCATATATTTTCGCTGTGTGGATGTCAACGGTACTGTATCCGTTCAATTTTGTTGTGCGAAGACGAAAGTTGCACCTTTGCGCAGGTTGTCGATTCCTAGATTGGAACTTTTAGCTGCTGTCCTACTGTCCACTCTGATAGAGTCGGTGATGGTTGCTTTGGAGCCCTTTCACGCAGTTAAAAATATTTTCGCGTGGTCTGACTCTACTGTCGCTCTAGCGTGGATCAAGTCTTGTCCATCTAAATGGAAAACCTTCGTTGCTAATAGAGTCAGCCATATTCAAAGTAAAGTAGCTCCAGAAAATTGGCGTCATGTTAACTCTACATCTAACGCTGCTGATTGTGGTTCCCGTGGAATGCTTCCCGCTGATCTAGCAGATTGTGACATGTGGTGGAAGGGCCCTTCGTGGCTTGTAGAGTCTGAAGAAACATGGCCGCAATCGTTGTTGTCATCGATACAGGACACAAACTCTATCGAACAGGAGCAGCGGATACATAGCCTTGTGACATCTCAAAATTTAAACTTTGTCGATGAATTACTTCATAAATTTTCGTCGCTTTCAAGATTAAAGCGAGTCCTGTCGTATTGTTTTCGCTTTTCTCATAATTGTAGGAAATCTTGTCGCAAAAATAAATTAATTGGTTCATTACAACCCATTGAGCTTAATAGAGCTTTCATAATGTTGGTAAAACACACTCAACTCAATTCGTTCCCTGAGGAATTACAGAGTTTAGGTAAGGAGTTGCCTAATGCGTTACCTAAACCCCTGCGTAAGTTGTCGCCTTTCGTAGATAGCGCGGGTGTTCTCAAGGTGGGCGGTCGGCTGGCTAGAGCCAATGTAGAGTTCGACGTTAAACATCCGATACTTTTGCCTCGTAATCATAAATTAACACGTTTAATTATCGATGAGTACCACAAGAAATTTATGCATCCTGGTGCTCAGACTCTGCAAAATTTGCTCTCGCAAGAATTTTGGATCCTGTCGCCCAAACGTGCTATTAGGGAAGTCATCTCCAAGTGCATCAAATGTTTTCGAGCACATCCTAAACCCGTCCCTGCTCCTCTAATGGGAAATTTACCATCCTATCGAGTAAACCAAATTAAACCTTTTTCGTCTGTCGTTATCGATTTTGGTGGACCTTTTGATATAGCTCTCGGTCGTGGTAGAGGCGTCAAAACCTTCAAGGGTTACATTTGTGTATTTGTGTATTTGTGTGCACTAGTACCAAAGCGGTTCACTTGGAACTCGCTTCAGAACTATCAACGGAGGCGTTCTTAGCTGCACTCAGAAGATTTATTGCGCGTCGTGGTAGATGTGCCCACATTATTTCCGACCAAGGAAGAAATTTTGTTGGTGCCCATAACTATCTTCAAGGCATTATGCAGAAAGCTGCGCAGTCTCAGGAGATTAAGTTTTCTTTTAATCCCCCTGGGAGTCCGCACTTCAATGGACTCGCAGAAGCCGGCATTAAATCAGTTAAGACTCACCTCGCTCGTGTCATCGGCACTCAGCGCCTCACGTTCGAAGAACTTTCCACCGTTCTCACACAAATCGAAGCGATGTTAAATTCTCGCCCCTTACATAACACCTCTAAGTTCTGATGCTAATGATTTTTCGGCCTTAACTCCGGGTCATTTTCTGACTCAAGAACCCCTTTCGATTCTTCCAGCAGAGGATTTTGTCGATCAAAATATAAGTGTTCTCCAACGTTGGAAATTGATTCAGAAAATGCACCAGGATTTTTGGCGTCGCTGGCATTTAGAATACATCCATACGCTTCAACAACGACAAAAATGGAATATCCACCAAAATAATATTACTACCGGTTCGTTAGTGCTTATAATTAATGAACAAATAAGTCCACTTAAGTGGAATTTAGGTCGGATCGTGGCTCTACATCCTGGCTCCGATGGGATCTCTCGGGTAGCCACAGTGAAGACAGCCTGTGGGCAATTTAAAAGGCCATTGGTAAAGCTTTGCCCTTTACCCATGGTTGAATAATCTCGTTTTCGTTAGCTCTATCGTTAGTAACTAAATATTTTCGTATCGTTTTCGATTTCTCGCAACTTAGTACAAGATAGCTTTTCTCGATCATTCAAACTGAGCTCTCTCGTCAGTTTGTTGATACAAATACCTTATCGTTCATGTAAACTAATCAATTTTCGTTAAATTCCATCGATTTTCAGTAAATAGCTAGTATTTAGGTGGGCGGAATGTTCACGTTTGTCGATGGTTAAAAATATAAATTACTCTATGACAGTTTGTTGTCTAGGGGAGTCGTTCTCTGGTCGTCGGGAAGTTAGCATGGCGGGCGCGCGAACTTGCTAATTCCAAATTATCGTTTTCGTTCTTTTCTATCGTTTCTCGTTTTATCGTGGCGAGCACTTTGTGCAGGAGCCTAATCATATCATTTATCGAGTCCAAACGGGCTAATTTGTCGTTAAACAATCTATTATCGTCTGGGACTGATAGTGGCGAAGAAGGGTAGTCCACGTGGGAGATACAGGGGTCCATCAGCAAGGAGTTTGGAGAGCGAAACACTGGTGTAAGTCTGCGCAGCGTCAGTTAGCTCATAATCTAGTAAGAAGAAGCATCGGTGAGTACCCTTTTAATCATACCCGTGCATGTACCTAATTCTGCATGCTATCAGTCTCTCGCTCAAATACAGTCCACTAATTATCGAAGGGTGCTTCGGCTAATAACTGAAGCACGTGATCTGGATAACTGTCCGAATCACAAACAGATTATTATTACGACTTGTAAAATATTACGTAACAATGGCTTTATCCCCTCCCCTCCCTAGAAGATACCCACCGTTGCCCCACGGGACGCTTATATAATTAATGAATGGCTCCTTATTGCATGAAAGAATATCAAACATGCATAAAAAAAATCCTTTTATAATATCATTAGGATTATTAGTAGAATAGGATAGTAGAATAATTTTATCTATCAGGTACCTTTAAAATATAATGAATAGGTCACATAATGAGTTCGTCTGAGGGATCCGATCGAAGCACACACATACTAATTTTGTTCCGCAATTTTAATTGAATTCTTATGTAATAAGAGTATTATTCCCAGTGAAATTAATACAGTAAGAATCGTAAAAGTCACAGAAATTATAGTGCATAAACGTTTTATACAAAGGTGCATTGCTACAAGTGTTACAACGCAAAACTAGTTTGTAATTTTCCGTTATAATCTAATATTGTAAGTGCTCAGTGTAAGTGGACATGTTCAAGATACGTATAACATAGATAAACATAACTATAGCTCTAACTCAATTACCAGTGAAGATTCAACGGTCTATTAATTTCGTCCAGTTCCCTAAGAGTTATGCTAGCTGTGGTAGATAAGCTTCGTGTAACTGTGTGTAGATCGTGGTTCAAATCCTGGACACTCAGTTTTTTTTTTGTTTTCTGTTTTTTTTGCGCATTTTGTTAACAATATAGATTTTTTATTATTATTATTATTATTATTATCTAGTGAGGACTTTATAGAATGTGTAACCTGCTCAAAAAAGTTTCATAGGAATTGCTTAAATGCTACGGCTCCACTTGACTTAACTCCGCCCTGGGAATGCCCAATGTGTTGTTTATTACGGCGCAGACCAAGCAGAAGACTTGACTCCGACTCTGCCGACTCAAATGTAACCTACAGAGCGGCCAAGAGGCAAGCTATACGTTCACCTCCTGCCGTAGCTACTGCCGCACTTGTACCCTTAACTGAGGTTGAACATATTGTACAAGAAGCTGTTAAGAACGAAGTAAATGCCTTGGTCTCTAAACTGCACACAACCATAAGCTCTATCCTGTGCACGAAACTTCAAACAATAACCCAAGAAATAAAAGGTATGAAAGATGCCATGGAGTTAATGAATTCCCAATTTGAAACTCTATCCAAGGAAAACAGTCAGTCAAAGCAGCTAATCAAAGACCTGCAAGCACAAAATATTAACTTAAAATCTACTGTTGACGACCTTAAACAACGTGTTAACACTCTAGAACAAAACGCTAGATCAAATAATATCGAAATTCAGTGTGTTCCTGAAAGGAAAAGCGAAAACGTTCTAGAGGTAGTTCAGGAATCGGGTAGCGTGATAAACTACAAAGTTAACCCTGAAAACATCTTGCACTGCACTCGCGTAGCCAAATTGAATCGGAACAACGATAGACCAAGATCGATTGTGGTTCAGTTTAGTAACACGAAAATAAGAGACGTGTTCTTAGCCGCAGCTATAAACTTTAAACAAGAAGAAACCAATCAAGGATAAATTAAATAGCACTCATCTGGGATTACAAGGCACGAAATCTCCTATTTTTATTGTGGACCACCTATCACCGAGTAATAAAACCTTACACGCGGCCGCAAGAGCTGCTGCCAAGGAAAAAGGTTTCAAGTACGTGTGGGTCCGTAACAGCCGTATTTATATGAGGAAAAGCGACGCCTCTGACTATATAATAATAAAGGACTTTGAATCTCTAAATAAATTACAATAATCAGTGTTCAGTTGAGTTGTCTTAACTGTTTTTATCTGGCCACTAGTATCATACCTTTTTTAAATTTAAATTTAATGAACATCAGTCATTCTAAAGTTAATTCACTATCAGTGTATTACCAAAATGTACGAGGTCTTAGAACAAAAACTCATACTTTCTTCTGCAATCTAAGTAGTTCTAAATATGACATAATAATATTAACAGAGACTTGGCTGAACAATAATGTACTAAGTTCTGAACTTTTTGATGATAATTACATAGTCTACAGAAGGGACAGAGAAGAGTCAGGCTTTCATACAAAGAAAGAAAATGGCGGAGTACTGATAGCAGTCTCAAAATTATTAAACTCTGCACGGCAACGTTCGCTAGAGACTAAATGTGAAGACTTATGGGTTACTGTAGAGCTTGGTACTCCCAATAAGTCTTGCAAATTTGCAATTTGTGCTTTGTATCTGCCACCTCCTGTCCTGAAAACAACCCTCGTGTACTTTTTAAGTAACTTATCGAATGTTTCGGAGCAACTTAATTGTCATAAATGTATTGTAGGGGATTTTAATTTAAGTAGTATCAACTGGGAGATGGCAAGTCAATTAGACTCTTATCAGACTTCGTCTTTGAACCAAGATTTTCTCGATTTCTTAAAACAACTATAAACAACGTAACTTAGTTATCAATAGTATGAACAGAATTTTTGATTTAGTAGTTGATGTCTTATGTCCAGTGGATCCACTGCACCCACCATTACTAATTAACATAGTATTCTCATGCGAAGCCAAACTGCCCTATAATGCTAATAATATTAAACTTAATTTTCATAGAGTGAATTACGAGGCAGTAAATACTAGTTTAGCGAAAATAAATTGGAACGATGTGTTTGCTGATGAGAGCGATGTTAACGTATTGGTAGAAATCTTTTATTTATTTATTTTATTTTATTTATTTTGTACACACATAAATACATAGGAAAAAAGATAAAAAAAAAAATTATGCAAAAATTCGAGATACCATAAGTAAATATGTACCAGTTGCCAGTTGTAATACAAAATAACAAAAAATATCCTCCGTGGTTTTCAAACGAATGAATCAAGAGATTGAATAAAAAAAAAAATATAGAATTAAATATAAAAAATTTAAAAATGCCTTGGATCTGATAGCTTATCAATTATTGACAGAGCGTTGCACCAAATTAGCAACCAAATGTTATCACGACTACCTATTTAAGTCTGAAAATAAAATATCTGGCAATCCAAAATACTTTTGGTCTTACGACGTGAAGGAAAGGCGGGGGGGGGGGGGGGGGGTAGTGGTACGTATCCCGCCACAATCACTGATGGTTCAACTGTATCTTCTGACGGCAATGAAGTCTGTAACATGTTTGCTTCACATTTCGCCTCTGTGTATCAATCTCACGTTAGTATCTGTGATTCTGGTAAGTTAGATAGTGTTACATCCCACCAGTGTAACATCCCACCAGTATTCATTAAAAAATGCGCTATTAACCTGGTTTACCCGCTATTTTATATATTCAAAACCTCCCTCAACTCAGGTGTTTTTCCGTCAGTTTGGAAAATTTCAAAAGTAGTACCAATCCACAAATCAGGTGATGTTCATCAGGTGAACAACTACCGCCCCATCTCCATCTTATCTACTTTTGCCAAAATTTTTGAATCTTTTTTTGACCATTTATACAAAACCACTTCCAGAAATATGTAAGTGATGAACAACATGGCTTTTTACGTGGTAAGTCTACAAATACAAATTTAGTGTCATATCTTGAAGATTTAGCCGAATCAGTTGATAAACAGAAGCAAGTTGATGCGATATATACTGATCTTACGAAAGCATTTGACAAAGTAGTTCACAAGCTCCTATTGACTAAACTAAACATATACGGATTTTCTGGGATCTTTCTTAGTTGGCTTAAATCTTACCTATCTGAACGCATTTTTTTTGTTGTGGTAAATGGCTTCTCCTCATTTTCATGCAACATACTGTCAGGTGTTCCACAAGGATCTCACCTGGGTCCAATATTGTTTAACATATATGTTAATGATCTGTCACTCTGCTTTAGTTCTGCTTTGTTGTTTAGTTTGTTTAGTCCACTCCGTTGTTATTTGCAGATGATTTGAAACTTTATAAAATTATCGAAACTTGGGAAGATGTACTGCTTTTTCAAAAAGATTTAAATTCTCTATTTAACTGGTGCACAAACAATGGTATGAAGCTCAACATTTCTAAGTGCTTCCATATCAAATTTACTAGAAGATACAATATTATTCCATCTGTTTATCATATCAATAATACGACAATATCTGAAACTAAGCAAATAAAAGATTTAGGAGTTATTTTTGATACAAAGTTGACCTTTGTGCCTCAAATTGACTCTATGATAAAGAAAGCCAGTAAAATGTTAGGCTTTGTTATGAGGTACTCAAAGTTTTTCAAGAGAACTTCTACAAAAATAATCCTATATAATAATCTTGTAAGGTCTATTTTGGAATATGGAAGTGTAATTTGGCGTCCACATTTTGCTACTCATATGTTACGGATAGAGAGAATACAGAAGAGGTTTGTGAGGCATTTGGTGTGTTCCAAAGATAAACCAAAAGGCGAATATTCCTATAAATCGTCAATAGAGCATTATAAAATCAAAGACTTAAATACTCGAAGAGATGCACTTGATCTAGTCTTTTTATTCAAAATCATCAATAGTCATTTACATTGCCCCCGACTCCATTCTTCTCTCTAAACTCCATTTCCGAATACCATACTATATGCCTCGTAAACCAGTACCCTTCTTTGTTCCTCCACCACGTAGAACCAAATTGGGCTCAAACTCCCCGATTCCTAGAATGACCAAACTTTACAATAGGCTAAGTAAATCCACTGACATTGACATAAATCATATGTCTATAATTAAGTTTCGGAAAGCCATAAACAAAATGTGAATTGAGTTTTAGTTCTTTTGTTGTTTTCCTGTTTTGTGTATTCCAATTATTATAAATATGCTTTTTTTTAATTACGTGCAGGATCAAAAATACATGTACCCATTTGTATAACAAAATTTTGTACATGTAACCTAATATTATTTAAGATTTGTTATTTCAAGTATGCGATGTTTGCCTTTAAGTGGTTGTGCATTTATTGTTTGTTGCGAAAGTCTGATAAACCTATGTAATTTTGAAATGTTATAATCGTTGGTGAACTATATAAATAAATAAATAATGTTAAAAAATTGTATGACCCAAATTACATAGAATTTACCACTATCTGAGTCGAAGGTCATAGGAGCTGATAAATGGCTTTTTGCACTGCGTGATAAGCACAAATGTTTTACATTAAAATGTAATTAATAGCTGTAGTTAATTTTTTTAGTCGAGACTTATTTACTAAATAATCTTGGCACTATTTTTTTATGACTTATACACTCATTAATTACACTTTCATGACTTTTATGACACTTTTATGACTTATATACTCATTAATTTAGTTTAAAAAATTATTAATAAGAAACAGAAATTTTTTGACATTAAATAATTAACTATCTTTAATTTTTTTCATTTCGTGTAAGCCTTTTTTTTGATTTACAAATTATGATAAAAAGTCGATGTAAGTTTGTTTACCATATATGACTAGTCAAAAAAAATTATAATACTATTATGTGTATTACAGATATCAGAATATGTAAGAGCAGGGTGCGATGAGGCAATTATTGAAATAGACCTGTATCAGGAGACAGGCCAGCCCAACGTGAAGATCACAAGAGTTTTTAACAAGAAAGAGGTTTCCAAATGGTACATTGACAATAAGCCTGTCCCTCTAGTAAGGGTCAAGGAATTAATAGCGAAATATGGTATAAAGGTAAATATGACTACTATATTCCAATTTCCTCGTTGCGGTTGTGCCTTGATTCTTACAATTTGTGTGGCTTATCATACATGTTCGTTAGTGGGATGAAACTTAGTAGCACAAATGTAGCAAAATAAATTGAAATCTTTGTAATTTGACAGGTGGATAATCTTTGCCAACTTATGCCTCAAGATAGAGTGAAAGATTTTGCACTAACAAAGCCTCATGCCCTGTTGGAGAACACCCTCTTGGCTATTGGAGAACAAAAACGAGTGGACGAGTTAAAAGAATTGAAGAACTGGCGATCCCAGCAATGTGGGCTCACTAGTAGGATTCAGAAAAATGAAAAAAGGAGGGCGGATTTAATTAAAGAAAATGAAATGTAGGATATACATTTTGATATTACATAATTTTATGTATGTTAATATGAATGTGTCATTCACAGGTGTCATAGTACTGTTAGTAAAATTGTACGTATTATATAATACATCAAGGTTTTGAAGCATCTTATAAACAGGAAAGTTTAGATTTTTGGTTTTTTGTAATATTCTCAACTCAATAACTACTGGATCGATTTCTTCTTTCACCAATAGCTCTATTGTTTCTGAGTAATGTGGATAAATCGATTAACAAATTACACAGATAGGAACATACACCAGTATTTGTTCGAAAAGCAAGAGTCATACTAAATTATCCTAACTGTACTTTTTTCACATTCACTGGTGAATGACCGAATTTGTTATGAAAATAATAAATAACAGACATTCGAGAACTGGCGCTGTCCAATGGCTGTAAACACCAAAGTATCATATAATCCACTACGCTTGTCATGTATGAAAGTTCATAGTGACTTGACCAGTGAAGAACTTCTTACTGTCTCTCCGACACTGCAACTGAAATACGTTAAAAACATTTTATGAACTTTCACAGTGTTGGTATTAGTAAAGACGTGGATGACTTCAAGAAAAGAGTGAATAGGCTTTTATTAAGTTAGTGCGCTCACCATTCTGGACCATAGCTTCACTTACCATCAGGTGGGATTATGGTCAAGCATTAACTTATTTTATGTAAAAAAAAATACTTGACTATATTTAGTTGATTAGTAATTTATTATCTTATTTGTTATGGGGTCAATAGAAAGGCTATTTTTTATTATTATTATTACATGGGATGAATTTGTTAAAATTTTTTCATAGTGTTCCTGCATACTATACAAGGAACCGCTGTACAAAATTACCAATCACACTAACACACATTCAGACATATAAAAGAACATTAACATCTATTGATCTGATTTTACATTTATTCACTTTTCAGACTGCATGGGAGGATAGACGCATACAATCAAAGAAAGGAATTAGATAATGAGATTAAACTTTGCAACTGTAAGAAGTTGTGGTTGGAAGCAGACATTTTGAAAAGGGATTGTAAAGAATATGAGGAAGACAAAAAGGCCGCCGAAGCAACGTTTAGAAACCTGGAGAAAAAATTTTACCCCTTGAAGAATTCTCTGAAGGCAATCAATCATGAAATAAAGAGACTTGAAAATGAAAAGTTGTATTTGGTGAGTCATACATATTGTAATGTCGCTACCATACTTGCATACCTAATGCGTTAAGAAATATATTACGCAGTTGTGGTCAATAGTAATAACCATGCTAAAAGGGGCGTCAACATTTTAAAGCCATTACTTGCTTAGCAATAACTTAATAATATTTTATACTTCTATTTTTCAGAACAGTAAAATTAACAAATCAAAAGACCATATGGACGATTTTCTTCGTGCAGTGAAATTGCAAACCGATAGAATAAAGTCCCATCACTCGTGGTATGTCGAGCAGAAGAAGCAAAGGGATAAGGAGGCACAGAAGTTAGACCAAGAGAAAGCTAAGCTCGATCGGTTGCAAGTAAGTTTGGCGGAGGCGATTGAAAAGTATGGCAATGGTAAGGAATCAAGGTCAAATTATTTATTTCTTCGTCGTGAACCAACTGTGGGTCACTGGAACAGTCAAAATGTATAAAGAACTCACAAACAACCATTGAAGTATTATTACTAGCGTATAAAACAGACACCGCGAACACCATGTATGTCCCAATGCATTGGCGCCACGTGGCTTCAATCTTCAATGGATTCGTTCATTTTGAAAGGAGAACGGGGGCTCAATTTTGAAAATGTGACCTCCCGGGCGGGACACACATTTTGTTCGAGATGTCTGTTCTATGACATTATACTTCAATGCAAACAACATAATACTAGCCTCTGCTTGTGGCTTTCCCCGCGTTTTCCGGGAATATAAGATAAAGTATAATACACTAATATTTTATGAAAAGGATTTTCAGTAGTTTTTGCGTGAAAGAGTAACGAACATCCATACAAACTTTCACATTTATAATGTTATAGTAGGAGTGGTATATGTTATAAGTGGTATATGTTATTATATATGTCGCAGGTATATTGTGAAAGCCGTGATATTACAATTTCACTAGCGATATTATAATTTAACGGTAATTGTCAATCGACTTCATTTCTTACAATTTAACGGCCTGGTTTTAGTGACATTGTAATATCACGGGGACACTGTAGTGATATTGTAAGGCAATGATATTTTGACAATTTCACTAAGGAATTGCCATACAAATTCTGTACTAAAGAGCGATTAAAGTAACCATTAGTGACTCTGACTTGGGACATAAGAATACCATTGTAGCGCCTAATGTTGTGATTGACACTTACTAGCCTTGGAAATATCAGTTCGTTTTGTCTTTACAGAAGCAAAGATGAATTCGGATATGGCAAATCTCCGCAAAAAAATCAATGATTTGTATACGGATAAGCGTAAATTGATTGAAGAAAAACAGGAGATCCAGAACCATTTTGAACATAATGTCTTCCCCGAAATAGCGCGGTGTCGAAGCAAGTAGGTATATGTTATTTATGTACCTTCTTATCCACATTAGACAAGTGGCGAAAATTTTTGAAACCAAAAAAAAATAATAGCAGGATGAAACCCATTGCAAAAGGAAGAGAATATAACAAAAATGAAATAAAAAATAATTTACGGGCGATCTGAGGTCGAGAAGTGGGAGAAGGGGGGGGGTTTAAGGGTAAAAAACGGTTTATCTCAATTTCCAGGAAAACTACAAGTCCTATAGAAAAAAGTTAAATGACAAAGTTGTAGGTAATAAAAAGATCTACAACTTTTGTATTTACACTTTTTTACATAACCTCAAAATTTATGTGAAAAATTCAAATAACCAAGTTTATCTTTTACAAACAGGATCAGCCAGCTGGAAGACGTAGACAAGAAACGGCTGGAGAGGCTCAACAGGCACACGTACGAGGCGTTGGTCTGGCTGCGGGCCAACCGGGAGCAGTTCGGGGAGGTGTGCGAGCCCATGATGCTAGAGGTCAGTGTCTTAGGGGGCGTCCATAAATTACGTGAGATTAAGGGGGGGAGGGGGTCGAGTCAAATCTCATCTAATCTTACGTTGGAGATAGGGGGGGTCTCGGCAAATAACACGCATTTTTTTTTCTGATTGAAACAAAAAAAACTATTTTGGTCCATTTAATCCAGATTGTACATGCTTAAGATTAAATCTTAAGCGTAATCGTAATACGATCAAGATCATTCATTAATTCGTTCGAAAGAAAATAATTTACAATAACAATCCAACGCGTTTACGTAAGAAACCCACATTTTGAAAAATCTCACGTGAGATTGGGGGATGGGAGAGGGGGTTGAATAAAATCTCACGACATCTCACCAGGGGGGGAGGGAGGGACAGAAAATTTAAAAAACACCTCGCGTAATTTTATGGACGCCCCTTTACGCCACAAATCAGAAAGGTTCGTTTTAGCGATGGGCGATTATTACTTAAATTAATCGAATTAATCGATTGTTCAGTTTAGTCGATAAAACTCTATAACGATTGATGTTATTCGATTGTGTTAGAGGGCCGTTAAAGTTGCCAATGTAAACTTTTAGATGGCATTGGCAACAGACTGCTGATGACCTTTTTTCGTCCGAGCGCTGAGCCGATAGGCAGTTAGTAGTTTGTCGATTGTTATTCGAATAATCATCGTGAAGAACTACTAAATCGACAATCGAATGCGCAATGGCGCAATTTTCGATTTAGATTGTTTTTTTTGCAACAATCGCCCATCTCTAGTTCATTTATTTAGTCGTAAGGAGTCTATAACTAATTGAGTCTATAACATTAATGGCCGGTAAGTCTCCAGTTAAATGATCAACAGCTGTTGAACCAATAAAGTTAAGCTTAAGATAAATGTCCGATAACTGTCATTGGGTTTCTGAACACGCGAGAGTGTTTTTTAACTCACCCCATACAAACTTTCAACCCTATTTCACCCCCTGTAGTTTGTGGGATAAATGTAAACACATGTCAAATTTTAATAAACTCTTAATAATTGATAGGGCAATGATCTTATAGAGTAAGGCAACGTACAATAATGATATACGTTATATGACATTTGCAGTACTATTTGTCATATTGAGCCCCAACTTACCCTGTTACAAATAAGAATGTTGCCCTATCAGATCTTTTTATGTTTATTTCAAGACATGTTGTATTGTATGAGATTATATTAGATGATATGTATGAGATTGTACGGTACCAACGCGTTGCCACCAGATGCGGTTCCCAGACCGGCAGTACGCGCGGTATGTGGAAGCGACGGTCGCGCGACGGGACCTGACCGCATTCACCTTCCAGAACTCTGATGATATGGACCGCTTCATCTCCAAAGTTAGGGGGGAAATGGGACTGCGAATGGTGAGGAGCGAAATATACTCTATTTATATTATTTATTTATTTTTTATTTATTTAACTTTTTGCACCATACATTCGTATAATAGCAGACTTAATGCTAAAAGCATTCTCTCCCAATCAACCTTCGGATAGTAAGAACACAACGATATGGCTATATATATATATATATCTAGGTTGTAAGAAATACTTAGGAACCAATAATAATAATAATAAGCCCACAGGGCAGCTTGTGGCGAGCTGTTGGTGAGTAGCGACACCATGGACCCGAGTGCTCCCGGGGGTTCGACCTTTTCTTATCTTCAAGTGAGGATCGAGGAACAGGCCCCCACCTCTGTGCTTGCCTTAACCGGCCGGCCAGAGTGAAGTCGCTAGAGCTATATGCTCGGGGGTGGAAGTGTCTAATGGCGTAATAACGAGGAAACGATGAACCGATTTTGATCTAGTTTTTTTGTATGAAAGGTGACTTAATCGAGAGTGTTCTTAGCTATGTTTAGTGTAAATAAAACTCGGCGAATTTTTAAATTTTAATTTCAGATTATTTTTGAGTGTTATTTGCATTTTAATTACCCGACGGCAAGGTGAGATTATGTTTTTCGCGCGTATGTGTGGTAATAATCTTTCAAACCTTCATTTTATATCTTCCAAACCTGTAGACCAATTTATAGTCAAAGTCAAAGTCAAAATATTTTATTCATATAGGTATCATTGATACATTTATGCACGTCATTTTTTTTTAATAATATTTTTTTTTATATAATTGAGATGTCGTTAGATGCGTCTTGGAGCACAAGTATCCTTAGATAAGTAAAATTAGAAACAAAAACCAAATATTATGATGGCTGTGAGATGCCATTGTTTGAAGGATCAAAAAAATTTAATACTGCAATAAGAAAAATACAGTAATAATTTATATTTAATAATAATTTATATAATTATAATAATAATAATTCATATTATCTAGTATTAATTTTGTAAGAAGCTGCATGTTTTAGTTTTATTTTAAATTTCCTATTCTGTATTTTTCTTTTTTCTGTTTTTTGTATGTGTTCGTGGCCTTGGAAATAAACGTCAATTCAATTCTATTCTATTCAATATGGGTATTAAATTGAAGCATTCATCATAAGGATTTAAGCATGTTTTATTTGACCAGGTGAATGCGGTGTGCAGCCCGCCGTCTAACGACACGTTTCAGTCACCTGACATCAGGAGAATCAGGTCAGTTGTATCAAATACCATTAAAAAAACGTGTGTTTGTACTTATGTACGTATGAAACCTTGTATAAAAATACTTGAGACTGCATATCAGCTGATATAATAAATGCAGTGCTGCCGTTAGAGTCACTGACGCCCCAGCAAGAATATTGTGGCGCAAATTTCTCGCGAAAAAAAAAATCAAAATCGAGTTCTTTTGTTCGAAAAAGTTTTTGCTGAATCAATGGGAACGTGTATTAAGAATTTTATTTCTCCGTTGTTTTTTGGTCCTCACCCCAAATGTGGCGCCGTTGCCTAACCTTGCCCCAACGCCGGCTCTGAATGAATGCGAGACGCGAATGAATTATTATTATTATGTTATTTTTACTAACCCCAATCCCATGTCGGATGGGTGTCGTAAGAGGCGACTAAATCCGGCCCGCTGGTGGTAGGGCCCTCGGAGAGATTATATTGGTAGTATTGATTTTAATTGTTAATTAATACCATTATTACTATTATTATTTCTCCAGGGGGTTCGCCTGGATAGCTACCACCCTCGAACATGAGTCAGCCGCCAATCGACTCGTCGTGTTCCGGCTGGGGGCTTGAGAGCCAGTTCTTTCTTTCTTTTTCTTCTCTCTTTCTTGGTTGGCAAAACATCAGTGATGCCTTTGGTGTTGCTGATGTCCATGGGCGGCGATAGCCACTTACCATTAGGTGGATCGTCAGCTCGTTTACCGGCTATTTCCATTAAAAAATAATTTAATTTACGAATCTCTATAGATACCATGCCACCTAGAACTAACTTCACGATGCAGAATTTAGCTAACTTCACGATGTAGAATTTAGCTGTCGGTGTGCACGCGCATCGTAAAAATTCACTCTCATCATTTTTCTCCATCGCGCCAAAAGAAGTATAACTTCAAAAATTAATAACAGGAATGTTATTTCAGCCAATATGGATTCCATCGGTACATCTCCCAGACGTTCACAGCGCATGACATGATCATGCGGTACCTGTGTCGCACGTACAACATCCATCGCATACCCATCGGCAACCAGCACACGTACAACAACAGTGAGAACGTGCCCGCTGATATCACACAGTTCTTGACTGGTGAGAACGAGCCCGCTGATATCACACTGTTCTTTACTGGTGAGCTAATATACTCGTAATAGTCATAATACATACGGTACAGTCGGCTAAACAATAGGGATGTTGACACTAACTGTAAATTAATATAAAGGATAATGCCCATTTAGTATGGAGAAATGTACTGACTTTAACATTTTTGTGTCTTGATAAAAATACCTTTATTTGATTATGTTATCTTAGTAAATTACACATACTAACTTTAGTCAATGTTAATAGTAGGAAATACGAGATTTTTAACAAAATTAGTTTGAATTTAGGTTATAGTAAACTCACAGTAATATGGACTCTATGCCCCCGTATTAAAGTCGATTGCGTATACACATAATGTCGATCTTTTAAGTTTCAGATTCATTTGACAGCCCCAAATCACCATGTAGTTTATAATGTATTATAATCACAGAACACTATTACTCCTGGCTGATTATAATAATTTTCTAATTCATTTGACAGTCCCCTTACATCATCTAGTTTGTTGTATCATAATTATAATCGAATCAATGCAACCTATTGGCCCGAAGGATCTTGAAAGATTTCTGATTGGTCCGTACCCAAACATAAATGGCCCAATGGTTTTCTTTTGAAAAACGGAAGTAAAGTTACTTATTAATTTCAGAAAATTATTCCCAAAGAGGATTTTTTTTAGAAAATAGGGCATATACTTGAAATATTTTAATTAAATTTTTTGTCCAAAAATCATTGTGACACAATAATTTTTTTGAGAGTACTGGCTATGGGCATTCTCCTTTATGTTAATTTAAGGAAAACATTAAAAAAACCTATAATATTATTCTTTTGTCGTAATCAACCCCAATAAATTAAATATAATTAATTAAAAATGTTAAAAATATTACTCACTGTAACGTGACTGACCGAGTTAAGAACCATATCGGTCACGTCAGTTATATACAGACATATTGGTCTATTCTTTAACGAGCTATTATGCCACAGACAGACACAGTTATAATATTCCTCTTTTTACGTCGGGGGTTAAAATACAAATACATGTCTAGTGTTTCTATTAGCACAGAATAGTTAATAGTATCTAGCTATTTGTACACATAGGGTCTCACAAGGACCCATTGCAGGTGTACAATAATCTTAATTGGCTGGCTTCAACCCATTAATGGCCCACTAATGGGCACGGGTCTCTAGAGGAGGCCTAGAGCATACTCCACCACGCTGCTCCAGTGCGGATTGGTGGAGGGGTTAGTGGCCAACCCGAGTGTCGGAAGTTTTCAAACCGCCCGAGGGCCTCCGACATAACTTAACGACTGTTATCATATGATAACAACCGGGACCGACGGCTTTACGTGCCCTCCGAAGCACGGAAACGCTCAAGAATTTTTGCCGCTAGCGGTCAATGTAATCTTAATTATTTTTTACGAATTTGGCCGTTGTTTCAGACAACTATAAGTTCTCAGTGAGGGTTTCTAAGTACAGTAAGGATAAGTCTACGTCCTTTACCGACATACAGCCGGCGTATCTATTGGCGGACACCATTGATACGGACAAAATTAATGAATTCAAAGCAAGGTAAGATACCATTATAATGCGTCCGATAAATGTGAATATGTCAATAGTAAACTTTACAAAAACATATAGGGCAGCCGTCTTATTTGAAATAGGATAAGTCGGGGCAAAATATGACAGATAAGACAGATAAATACTACTGAAAATGTCATCTATTTATATAAAAGACAAAAGTGATTGACTGATGTATCAACACACAGGCCAAACCCTTAGGGCTAGAAACTTAAAATTTCGCATATGTATTCCTCTTATGACTTAGGCATCCATTAAGGATTTTTTTTTAATTCAACCCCCAAGGGGGTGAAATAGGGGATGAATATGATAAGCATAATTACCGCGTGCTAAACTGCGGGCATCAGCTATACTCAAAATTATCTAAGAAGACACTAATGATAGCTGCCATTTATTATTATGAACCAACCTTGTACGTACGTCTTTGAGCAAAATGGAATAATTATTTAATTGACATGAATAGTTGGATACTTACGAACAAAGGATTTTGCCAAAATTTGTTAAAAATCCCTATTCGTATTGTATCGTATTCGTATTGACGTTGTTTATAAATCATATTAAACGTTATAATCTAGTAAAAATCCCATCACATCATAATTTATGCAAAATTGAATAAAAAAATAAGGCGTCGAATCAATGTTATATAAAGATGACAAAATCTACACTGACGTTAAGTGATGTGACGGCATGAAACCACTTATAAAACCATAATAATCGATACATTACTATAATCGAAACTTAAAATAAAAATGAATTTATTTTATTTCTTTCTTTGTGTTTAACAATTAAACAATTTAATTTCTTCTCTTCTATAAGAACATGACCAAATGTTTTTATTACGATGCTCTCTAACCGCAGCCATTTGAACTGATTAAAATACGGTTAGAATATTCATTATTCAACCGAAACCCAAATTTCATACGCTGGATGCGGCGCGGACGAATTAACAGTGAGTTTTTTAGGAAAAAAATATTTTATTATAGTCGTAAATACATAATAATTATTGAGCGTATAGGTATGGTAAAGTAACTTAAGTAGCTCAATGGAGGCAGTATCATTCCAGACTTGTGGATATCTAAATGTTTCGGTTTTTAGAATTTACAATTTAATTATTGAATCGATTAGAAAGTCTTACAATTTTGAATTGATTTGTTGCAAAAATTGGTTCTTTCGTGAATCGATTTTTTTTGTACATCTCTAGTGTCACTGCGATGACAAACGACAAATAGGCATTCTTAGTTCGTGGGGACTATAGTATAACATAAGTCACATTTTACCCCGCCTTACTCTACTTCCGCCTTTACTTGGTGTTACCGTATCCAATTTCATAAAGTTTATTAAAATTTATAATATTATAATACATATCGATTTTATCGCATTTATCCCACAAAACAATTTTCCAAAATTTTTAGTAAAAATATTTTGAATACAATATTTAATCAACTAAAACCCATTTTTTTGTGGGTAATCGACAATCAAGTTGAGTATTTTTAATGCAACGGGTACTCACGAATCTCTTTTTTTATAATACCAATTGGTTTTTCGTATTATATCCTATTTTATAATACGAATCGTGAGTACGCGTTGTTTGCGTGGTGCGTTTATTTGCAAATTGCTTACAAAGACGCCGCTTTCTGGAGCGCAGTGTCTAAATGTATTTTATGCAGTGACTATGATTAATGTATTTTAAAGGATAATTTGGGTAAAAATTAAGGTCAAATTGTTTTACGTATTCATGCTGAGAATCGCGACCTGAATGCCCCTCATGAAAAATTTATTTCGAATTCAGTGACCTGTATAAATAAATAAACCTGTACAAATAAAGAAACATGTATAAATAAATAAATTGTTGCAGGTTATCACAACTACAAAAAAAGCAACAAGAATACCAAAATAAGAAAGGTGTATTAGATGCGCAGTTAGCGGCCAAGGTCACGGAGATCAATACGTATAACTCCAAGCTCGAGGAAATACAGAACCGTATTAGACATGTATGTATGATAGTTGTCATTTTCAACGAATCACAAGTATTCTGAATTATAATAACCTCAATATTATAAAGTATAATTCACTGTAATTAGGGACACAACCGTTCGCTCCGAGCTCTGAGTAAAGACTGACCTGTACTGAGCAAGCAGTGAATGAACTGGACTAAAGTCCGGTTTACACGTATTAAGTAGTTAAGTAGTTAACTAAATTTTAAGTAAATAATTTTAAGTGCCTGTCCAAACGTGTTAAGTGATAAGCCCCGCCCACCTACTTAACAGAAAAATAGAAAAAAAATCTAAATTATTTGTTTACTTGTGTACTAAATTACTTAACTACTAAATTGTACGTTTACAAGTATTAATTTACTTAAAATTTAGTTAAAATTAAGTTAACTACTTAACTACTTAATACATGTAAACGCAACGTAAGATCGAATAAAGGTAGCTGCATACGTAAAGTGGACGGGACGGGGATGCGCTATCGTTTACATTTTCTATGTAACGATGTTTCTGAAATTTCACGTCCCGTCCCGTACGGGATAAAACACATTACGTATGAATCGACCTTAATAAAATAAAATTCAAATTCAAAATAATTTATTCATATAGGTATCACTGATACACTTATGGACGTCATTGTTGGCTTTTAGGAAAGGTGCTTTGTCGTGGAGGAGAAGAAAAGTCTAAAGAAACTCCTCAGCACATCTTTTTAAAAAAATATTACAAAAAAGATAACAATACAAAAGTATTTACTATTCTGAGCGGAACTGGTTGCAGAGCTGGTCATTTCCATGCGTCTTTGTCATTTAAATACTCGTCTACACTATAATATCCCTTGCCTAACAATTGATAAAGTTGATTTTCCACTTTTCCCATACAACAATTTGAAGATAAAAGTAAAGATGGCGCATAAACAGACTGTCAACACAAAAACACTTATCTGTTATTATCTTCAAAATTTTTTAGCGTAGTAGAACACGCTGGTATCCAGTAGTATATAAATAATCACAAAATTAAATTTTTTTAAATACCCACGCTGGTTGTAAACAAAAAAGAAAAATGCCAAGACGGCGCTGAAATTACGTCAGTCGAATCTAGTCAAATATAGCGATTTCAATTCAGACAGTTGACAGCTGCCTCTGAGTGAGGCCGTCTAGCTGTCTTTTTCACTATTATGGTATTAGTAGTGCCATCCCTTTTACATAATCTACCAATGTAATAGTGATCAGTGTAGTGTAACAAAAGATAAACGTGTGTGTGTTGTAGCTCGGTCGGAACAGATTTTTTGGTTGATTTGTAAGGGCATAACGTATCTATAGTACTCTTCTCTGTACATCCTGAAGGTTGACTGGTAGAGAATGCTATTTAGCATTAAGTCCGCCTATTGTACCACTCTTTGGGGTTCAATAAAGATTAAATAAATAAATAAATATCATTGATCGCAGGTAAATATATTAATAAAAATAAACATTTCTCTTCCGTCCAGATCCGTCGCCTAACGATCGACATAAAGCAGCAAGAGACGGTAGTGGAGAACAAGAGTCGTCTGTCGCTCGACCTGAAAGAGCTGAGGGCCAGGTGCTCGAGCGAACAGACCAAGTGTGTGGTCAAGCAAGTGAAGGTACTGAAGGAACTGCTGCCGGTAGTACAGGATATAAATACGAACAGCTTGCTGGAGCAGCTCGTGACGGTGAGATAAAACTATAAATATTTATATATAAAACAAAATTGTGTTAATAACACCACTATAACTCAAGAGTTAGAATCGGTCGAACACGCTTTTATAGAAAATCCAACGAAAAAAAATAGAAAATAAATTTGAATTAAGAATCGTGTAATTGTAATAAAAGCGTGGGGTGCTTTTTAAGATATTATCAAAATGATAATCCTTCTACTCATTGACACCATGCACCCCACGCTTTTATTACAATTACACGATTCTTAATTCGAATTTATTTTCTATTTTTTTTCGTTGGATTTTCTATAAAAGCGTGTTTTTTAGTTTTTTTAAACTATTATTTTTTTTTTATTAAAAACTGGTATCATTATTGTAAACGTCAAATCGTTCTGGTGGATTATTGATTCCACTATCGTTAAAATTACATATTATTGTTATTTACAGAGGGTGTTAAGAAGAAAGCGAAGAGACAAAGGGCAACTGAAGAATAGTTTTCATGAAATGAATAAAGAAATATCTGAAGCCGAGGTAATATTTACGATGATAACAAAACTTATGACCGTACGAATAGAGGAGTTGGTATTACTATGGGTGCCTCACTAAATTTGTTGCAACAATCCGTCTGTTCTTTTTTTAAGTCTGTGGATACATATATTTTTATTGTTAAATTGGGTTTTAAATTGTATAATTTTGATACTATTCTTATTTTATTATGTAAAACTTTGTCACTACACTAACGCAATAAGGTTACCTGTAATATAAGATGTTAGTATGAATGAATAAAAACAAATATAAATTAAATATTCCAGGAGGAATTCCAACACGCACTGCGCTTAGAAGCCCAAGCGACAAAGAAAGCCGCGTCTAAATTACGTGAAGCCCTCCGCGCCTCCTCTGATAGAAGGCCAGAGGACCCTAAGTTTCCCTCCAGAGACCTCTATCAGAGGCTCCCGAGTGATCTAAAAGAACTACAAAATCACTGCAATGAACTGCAAACCAAGATCGACTGTATGAGCACCAGTGATGAATCGGTTAGTAGATTAGAGAATGTTAAATTAAAACTTAAAAAAACCCCTGACAGTTTTATTTACTCTAAATATAGCTAAGAACACTCTCGATTAAGTCACCTTTCATACAAAAAAATTACATCAAAATCGGTTCATCCGTTTGGGAACTATAATGCCACATACAGACATACAGATACACTTGAAACTTGTCAAACTTATAACAACCCTGTTGCTTAGTCGGAGGTTAAAATTTTTATTGTTGAATGAAATAATCTGGGAAAAAAGACTTATCACCTACACACATACATAGAGTTCTCAATTTATTTTGCTTATACATATTAGTTTTAATTTTTCGTTTGTTTCAGAATTTTCTTTTAATTTTTAATTATTCTAGTGATTTGTTCTCAAAAAATGTTTTAATTTCATCAATTTAATTGTATTGCTCCGCGCCATTTTTACCCACGACGAAAACAGATGTCTGTCTGTCTGTGGCATCGTAGCTCCCAAACGGATGAACCGATTTTGATCTACATTTTTGTTTGAAAGGTGACTTAATCTAGAGTGTTCTTAGCTATATTTAGTGTGTATAAAAGTGTCGGTTTTTTTTTTAATTTTAATTAAAGTTTTTGAAGATATGAACGTCAATGGATGTTTGACCAGGACGTCCACACGTACGAGAGGAACGCGCGGGAGATAGAGCAGTTGTCGGCGGAGGAGAACTCCGTCAGACAGGAGCAGCAAGCCATGGAGGCTGCCATGGAGAGAACCAAGTTAGTACACGCACTCACACGGACATAGACGTACGCACACGCACGTACACACGCACGTACGCACGCACATACGGCACATACACACACACACACACACACGTACGCACGTACGCACACGTACGTACGTACGCACACGTACGTACGTACGCACACGCACAAGAATCTTATAGTGATCTGGAGGTCGTTCGAGGAGGTACCTGAAGACAGATCACGTGACTTTGGTAAACATTTTCGCCTTACCTTTACTTCGTTAGTTCACTCTTACGTCATAGACGTACAATAAAATGCTGGGTCAAGGATTTTTTATACAGTGATCATGGAGGATTGAGTAGGAGGGCTATCTCTGTGTATGAATAGTGTCCGTAAAAACACGTCCAATAACGGGTGGCGCTGCGGTGCGGTCTACAACAGCTATGTTCGAATATCTATGTGTTACACACTAGCGCCGTTCTGGAATGGCCATTATTGGAAGTTCTATTTTCAGTAAACAGCTGGACACTTTTTCAACTTTCCCCTCCTTCTACTCAATCCTCCATGAATGATACATAAGACTTCTAAAATAGACTATACACAAACAAGACGTCATTGTGCCGTCCAATGGTGGAGGTCGCACATGAAATATTGTGAGTCAACAATATTTATGAAGTTTTTTCACATTTATTGCATGTATAAATTAATTCAAAATATCAGTTAACCAGTGGTTTCAACCAGCCCTGTTATTGTATTGTATTCAACACAGACATGTATCAAGAAATACATGAATACAGCATTAGATAATAGTTGTTTCTCTTACATTGCAAGTAACAAATTTTTCGTAATTTATTGAAATAAGTTAGGTTAAATTTATTAATTACAGAAATAACTATTATGTAATATTAATTAGAATTAAAATTTAAGAAAAAATATTATACAACAATAAAATGGTTAATTGATAAAAAATTATGTAAATTGAAATTAAATACAAAAATTTAATTGGATGATTAATGGATAATCGATAAAAAATATTGAAAATTAATACGGTTCACAAACATAGCAAATAATAATATAAAAATGAGTGTGCTTTAGACCACACGACTGAGTAAAACTTCTTTATTTATTTATTCTTTATTGCACTTTAAAAATAAAAGATACAAAAGGCGGACTTAATGCTAAAAGCATTCTCTGCCAGTCAACCTTAGGGCAGTGGGAGAACAAAGAAAGAACTTTGGGTTTTCATTGATAAATTAATATTATTGAATAGATTTTTTATTTAATTATTCACTTCAAACGTGGAATATTTAATGTATTGAAGAATATATTAATTTATAAAATTGTTCAAGAACGAAAAGAAATTACGAAATAACCAAGAAATACCGTTCGCGTAACGCTAGCAACCTCGCGAACGAACTGCCGTTCGCCTCGCCCGATCACACTTTTCGTAACGCTCTCGTCACGCATTCACCAGCTTATTCCCCAATAGACCGATCAATCGAGCATGACGGATAGGTGTTTTATCAAATAAATGCCAACCACGATATCTCAGAATAATGGTCTTCGTTATGATGTTTAGAAATAACGTATCTAAATTCCAATAGCTAGTTTTTTCTTTTTTTTTTATGAGCTGCTCAAGGACCGAAAAACTTGTTTTTGCTTCTATGAAATTTCCCTTACATTTTATAAAGAAATGTCTTATACAAAAGTTGTAGGCATTTTAAATATCTACAAAATGAGGCCTGTTGCGTTAAAATTCATTTCGGATTTTTTTTATAAATTACAAAAAACAGTTCAAAATCGCTGTTTTTTGTTTGATTGTTTAAACAAACAGTTTGTAATGTAGACATCTGAAAATGTTATGGACTATTGTTTATGACGTATAGTATATGTAGTTTTTTTTTTGAATTTTTTGGTTGCTTATTTTTAGCAAAAATCCATTTGTTTATTAAAAAATCACTTTTTTGCAAATTAATTTCTACAACTTTTGCAAGTCGTTGAATGTTCTACCTGGGCTCATTTTCTTTCTTAAGAGTTGTACTTTCAGTTTGGTTTTATGGCTTATTGATTCTTCCAACAGGGACCTCGCAAAATTGATTGCAAAAAAGTGCTTACCTGCAAAATGGAATAACTCAACAAATAACAATTAAGGCGTTCAAACGTCATTTGCGATAAAAACAAATACGTTATCTGATTTTATCTCGTCGAGCTACCCCAAATCGATTGGTTATAACTTTTTGTGTGACCACGGGAACCCGAGATATCAACATTTTTTCCAGCTCGCACGATTTGAAACGTCCGTGCTCATTTCTCATTTCATTCCATTTTGCAGGTAAGCACTTTTTTGCAATCAATTTTGCGAGGTCCCTGTTGGAAGAATCAATAAGCCATAAAACCAAACTGAAAGTACAACTCTTAAGAAAGAAAATGAGCCCAGGTAGAACATTCAACGACTTGCAAAAGTTGTAGAAATTAATTTGCAAAAAAGTGATTTTTTAATAAACAAATGGATTTTTGCTAAAAATATGCAACCAAAAAATTCAAAAAAAAAACTACATATACTATACGTCATAAACAATAGTCCATAACATTTTCAGATGTCTACATTACAAAGTGTTTGTTTAAACAATCAAACAAAAAACAGCGATTTTGAACTGTTTTTTGTAATTTATAAAAAAAATCCGAAATGAATTTTAACGCAACAGGCCTCATTTTGTAGATATTTAAAATGCCTACAACTTTTGTATAAGACATTTTTTTATAAAATGTAAGGGAAATTTCATAGAAGCAAAAACAAGTTTTTTGGTCCTTGAGCAGCTCATAAAAAAAAAAAAGAAAAAACTAGCTATTGGAATTTAGATACGTTATTTCTAAACATCATAACGAAGACCATTATTCTGAGATATCATGGTTGGCATTTATTTGATGCGAAACCCCCCTATTAATTGGTCTACAAGTCAAGCGTGCGTAAAGAAGTTTTACTTCAATAATAATTTTATTGATACGTGTTACCTCTGTCAATTAAGAAGCGTTCGATCATCATTGCGTTCATTGTCTCGTTTACAGAAAGCGATGGATTCAGTTCGTGAACCAACTGATAGAGAAGATCAACCTGCGCTTCCGAGAAATGTTCCAGCAGTTGGGCTTCGGCGGAGAAGTGAGGCTCAAGCATGGACCCTCGGAGGTTGGTGCTGGTTCTGTTTATTTATTACACTAGGAAATCGCCCTAGCTTCGCTTCGGGAAAAATAGAAAAATAATAATAATATAGCCTATATCACCCGGGGATAGTGTAGCTTTGATAGTGTAGTAGTTTCCCAACAGTGAAAGAATTTTTCAAATCGGTTCGGTAGTTTCGGAGCCTATTCAATGCAAACAAACAATCAAATCTTTCCTCTTTATAATATTAGTATAGATTACTGTATCAAGCGCCAACTTCACATATTATCTTAAAATTCTCGTATAGATTTTTTAAAGTTACATTTATTTGGAAAAAAATATGAGTAAAATTATTACGATGCAACAGCCAAAAAGCGACATGATTAAAGTGCGTGATACTAGGCGCACAGCACTCGCTAGGAGTTGTTTTGGATTGCTAACGCGCGCCGGGTCGTGGGTGCGAGCGAGAGGTACTTATAAGTAAGAGGGGTTTTTCTAAAATCTTCTGCAATGTATAATAATGCATAGTGTATACGATATTAGCCATAACATACCTTACATAAATAAAGGTATAATTTACAATGATAATAATACAAGCATTCTGTAATATTAATAAAATTAGAGGTTTTAGAATAATGCCCTGCTTACTTAGATAGGTAGATAGATAGATTACTCTTTATTGTATACACCAACTATGCTATTGATACATTAATTAAAACACGTAAAATATAAGGTACTAAAGGCGGTCTTATCGTTATAGAGCGATTTCTTCCAGACAATCTTTTTGCTGACTGTACACACTAGTTTTTACCGACTTCAAAAAAAGGAGGAGGTTCTCAATTCGACTGTATTTTTTTTAAATGTTTGTTACCACAGAACTTTGGACTGGGTGAACCGATTTTGATGATTCTTGTTTTAATCGAAAGCTGGTGCTTGTCGTGTGGTCCCACATAAATTTGAGCGAGATCTGACAATGGCATCCATTTCAAAAGCATATAAGTCTTAAATTTGAATTAAGTATGTGCGCGATAAATGGACGAATAACTTAATATCCAACCGATTTCGACCATTCTTTTTTATTGGATGTACTTCATTTAAAGTCGGTTATTTTTTTGTTAAAATTTTTGATTATATTTAAACAAATTTAATGTACTCACATTTACCCAATGCGCCATACATTGTATGATTATACTAGTGTTGCCAAGTTAGCCACTTTTTGGCTAGATCTGGCTACATATTTAGCCACAATTTTAGCAACTCATGACTTGACAGGCTAATAACAAGTAATTATTAGCTTGTCAAGTCATGAGTTGCTAAATTGGATTATACAATGATACGACAGGACGACTTCTCCTCGTACGGCGTGTCGATAATGGTGAAGTTTCGCGCGAGCGAGGCGCTCAGCGAGCTGGGCCCGCTGGAGCAGTCTGGCGGCGAGCGCGCCGTCTCCACCGCCGTCTACCTGTTCGCCTTGCAGAAACTGGCGCGCGTGCCCTTCCGGTGAGGAGATAAATTAGGAGAAACGAGATTTTGGGAGATATGAGGAGAGATTGAGAGAGATGGGGAGATAAATTAGGAGAAACGAGGAGAGTTTGGGAGATACGAGGAGAGATTGAGAGAGATGGGAAGAGCTTGAGATATACAGAAAGATACTTAAATTGGGGGAAATTAGGAGAGATTGAGAGATGATCCGGGAGAGATTTAAATTTCATGTAACTAACCTTAAGAATTGAAGTATGTCAGTGATACCTATTATATATTATGAATAAATGATTTTAATTTTGAATTTTTTACCAGAAAACGAGCTGATTTCAGTTTATGGTAAGTGGCCATCGTCGCCCGTGGACATCAGTGGGGTATCACCCCATTATGACGAGAATAAGTGATGGAGAGATAAGGAGAAAGAATGGGGCACAGAGAGAAAGCCCTCCCTTTCTGAGGAGAGTGTTTCGGAAACTAATGATGTTTTAGGCTGATATTAGATGCTCCTTGCAGATGCGTAGACGAGATCAACCAAGGCATGGACTCGGCCAACGAGCGAAAGATATTCGAGTTTCTTGTCAACGTCACTACTGAGGGAGAGCAGGGACAGTACTTCCTGCTCACACCCAAGGTAAGCAGGTCTTTAGTAAGTTTTACTCACGTAAGAATCGCTGATGTTCATGGGCGACGATAGCCACTTACCATCAGGTGGATCGTCAGCTCGTTTGCCGGCTATTTCTATTAAAAAAAACGTAGGCAAAGGTAAGCAGAACACTGGTATCTTATATATAAGTATCTAATATACTAGTCACTATTTGTTGTCTAGCTGCAAAATTGTGCACGATGTGGCACCCTTTAATTATGGGCATGGAAGATAAAGACACGTGTCCGTGTCCGTAAAAACACGTTCAATAACGGTGCGTTCTACAACAGCTATGTTCGAATATTTATTTCTCAGACACTAGCGCCATTCATTACGGGTGGCATAACTCGGCAAACTTCACTCCGTCTACAACAGCTATGTTCATATATCTATTTGTCACACACTAGCGCCATTCAGGAATGGCCATTATTGGGACCTCTATTTTCTGTAAACAGCTAGACACTTTTTCAACTTTCCCTTCATATGAGATGGCTCTCCTTCTACCTCTGTACTCCATGATTATGGGTACACTAAATGTAATAGACTGTGTTATCTGTGTTGTAAATAAATAAGCTAACGCCGTGTTGTCTCTGTCCCAACAGTTGCTGACAGGTCTAGAATACAACGAGAAAGTAACAGTCCATACCATCATGAACGGAGTGGGCGCCGTCACCTACGACAAATGGCAGATGGACTCCTTCGTCAACAACCTGCGGAACTATCGGCCGACGTGACGAATAGTCACTTGACACTGGAAGTATGTGGTTAAGTATTTGACTTTAAAAAATGGTTGTCTGTAAAGTCGGTTGACGGACGGCAGTTTAACGTGACAACGTCATGACAAAACATTGATGAAGTAGTGCTCGAATATAATATAATAATAATAATAATTTCTCTTTATTTTCAGGTATACACCCATAGTCACATAAATAGTGGCTACAGTACAAAATTACATTGAACTTAAAATTTAAAAGGCACTTTAAAACAGAATATAGATTGTAAAATTGTAAATTATAAAAATATTATTAGATTAAAAACAACTGTAAAATTATTATAATGATAATTGTTAAATTATTAAGTAATAGTAATAATTATAATAATTAAGTAATATTATTAACTGCATTGTTTAAAAATAAAATTAAAATTAAATTAAATTAAAATTAAATAAATTAACACAATAATAATTAATTAAAAACGATTAAAACCGCTGCCCTTGGCGTGAGACATGTCTGTCACAACAGTGTCGGATAAAGGGGCAATCTATCCTTCCTCCGATCATCGCTAGGATGGTATTGGAACTGCTCCGCACCCTTCGCACTAGAGAGGCGCACCTCTTCCGCATCGTGGCATAAAAGCAGTCCGTGCGCGCCTCCGCGAACATGCCCGAGGCACTGCAGAAGCGGGGCAGTCCCAGCACCGCCCTGAACGCGTTATTGAACTGGACGCGGAGGGAGCTGTAGCACTTTTGTGTGTAGTTAACCCACAGGCTTCACGTGTAAAGCGAGGTGCAGTACGCTCGGAATCCTTGTGATCCTTTAGATCGGATGTAACAATATGCCCCAGGTATTTGAACTCACTTACCCTATCCAGGGACACACCATTTAAATATACGGGCGGAACGCACCAAGGGAACACTGCATTAGCTCCTTCAAAAGACATAAATTTACTTTTCGTGGCGTTATATATTAACCCATGCTCACCGGCATATTCTTCACAAACTCGTATCAATTTTCTTAGGCCACACACCGAGGCACTCAGCAACACCATATCATCAGCGTAACTCAAGTTATTGACACAGACGTCATCAATGTAACAGCCTATATGGCGAGTACTGAGCGAAACGATTAGTGCATTCATATAAACGTTAAACAGAGTAGGCGAAGTCAACCCTCCTTGCCTCACTCCACACACTAGCTGATACGGCTCTGACATTGTGCCCGCCCATCTAACGTTATTTACCTGATGCGTATACCAATATTTAAAGATCGACACTAATTCTTGGGGTAAGCCAATAGCATCAAGTTTCTTCCATAGAACGTCGTACGAAACCAGGTCAAAAGCCCTGGACAAGTCGAGGAAGCACGCATAAATAGGAGTCTTACGATCGGTATAATACCTAATGGTATGCTTAAGACACAGTATGGCGCTTTCTGTAGAGAGTTTCGGTCTAAAAGCAAACTGATTGTCGTGTAGAATTACATATTTTTCAACTGCATGTTAAGCACACCATCCAACACCTTTGACACGATAGTGGCTAGCGATATTGGTCTATAGTTATTTTTATCAGCAAGGTCACCAGTTTTATTCTTGACTATGGGCACCACTATCGTTCTCATAAGATCTGACGGTAGGTATGAGTGGGTCACACATAATGAGTAGAACATTGCCAGTACTCTTGCTGTATGCGGACCCCCGTGCTGCAGGTGTTCAATACTAAGGCCGTCGTGGCCGGGGGATTTACCTCTCTTCATGTGCTGAATAACCTCAGCAACTGTTTTGGCACTAACCCTTGTCACAGACAACTGAGATGACAATTTATAACTTCCCTCATGCGTGGTTGGTAGCCCCAGCGGAGACTGTATCGCAAATTGCTGCCTAAAGATATTCGCAATTGCCTTGTGATCACTAACACCATCAATACTCACCGGAAGACCAGGTTTGATGTTTGCCTTATTCGTATTCCGCCAAAAAGCCCGAAAGTCGCCTTCCCGATGCTTCTCAGCCAGAATGTCCATTTTTATTTGATCCTCGTGATCTTGACACCATTTTAATCGTGATTTGAATATTTTTCTGCTCTCACACATTTCATTATAAATAATACCTGTTTTAGGCTTTCCACACGCTACCCATTCCGCGAACTTCAAACTGGCCTCCCGGCGAACCCCGGCGACGTGCCTGTTCCATCCCACCACACGCGACCCACATCTCCCTGGGTTTGTACCACCTCGACTCGCCAATGACGCGTCACGAAAAGCGGCCACAATGTCAGAGTATAATCTATCGAGAACACACCTGTGAGTCGGATTGTCACAGTAAGAATCTGCACAATTTGTAAAATCAGCAGGAAACACAAGTAACCTTAATCGTTTATGACACTCACTGGTATATTTTTGACAAAGTTTTGCATCTTTCAAACCCCAATTAATTCGCTGTTGTTAACTAAGTTTTTATGAGGCAGTTTTGGTATTAATAAATCTAAATTGCACTCAATGATTAATGGAAAATGGTCAGACCAATGAGTGTCATATTTAACATAAACATTAACAACAGTTCGCTTAGCCGCCTCCGTTACTAAACAATGATCTAGCCAGCTACACGATCCGTGCACTTCACTGATGTACGTGTATGTACCGGAGTTAGTACCTAATAAGTCAACATCAATACATGACCAATTCTTTTCACTACAAAAGCTTAAAATCTCATTATAAAATAACTCCTCTAAATTGGCATTAAAATCACCTACAACAAACACAGATTCAATGCCATATTCACCGACAATAGCGCTCACAGTACTTAAACAATCCGTAAAATCAGGCAAGTTCTCTGCCGCATTTGTAGGCATATATACACTTATAACAATCATTGGCCGCTCACTCGTTATTATCTTAATCGCACAGACACGAGAATTATTACATTGTAGAACTGACACCTGTTGGAATACACTACACCGCCATAGCAGAGCGACGCCGCTATATGGCCTCCCGCGCAGCAGCCCTACAGACGTGTCTACCGCCGACGTTCCCGTAAATCCAAAGCCACTATTGATTGTTCCTAGATATGGTATATCTTCCGGTAGTAACCATGTTTCCTGGAGGGCTATTAGGTCACAAGTATAGCATAATTCTTTAACGCTATCAAAAGACCGTTTGATATTTTTACAGTTATAGCTAGCAATGCGGTAAGAGCATTTATCCATTATTTTGTGTAGAATAGCCGTGCACAGATAAGAATCTGTTCGGATTACGATGTTTGAAGTTGATAAACCGTCTGAATATAATACCACTAGGCCATATGTATATTCTCATCCAAGTACATTGATAACTTCGATTCGGGTACAAAGAATTTATAAGCGTTGTGACCTTTTTCCGATTTCATAATTATTTTCTCTAATGATACAGTGTCTTTTGTTTTGCTACGAATATACTCAATTATATCTTGTTCCTTCGTATCATAATGTACTCTCGTTATAAGAATAGGAACATGCTTATCAGCCGCCTTGAAGTTGCCTTCTAAGTCTTTAGCTACACCTGCTTTGCCTAGGAAACGATATTTAGGACGTTTATTACGATACGACACAGTTTGCCAAGACTCAGTATTTATGGTACACTTTGACGGTGTCTCATTCTCAAGTAATCGGTCACAGCGTTCACTTGTGGGTTTATTTTGTACGCCGCAAGCGTTCTCGGTAGTAGTCAGCTGTTCTGTTATCTGCACTGTAGGCACACTCGGACTCATACGCACTGACGTCATCGCAGTACTTGCATTAGCGGGACTACTCACTGCTGACCGCTGCTGCACTATGCGTTCCATTTGTTTTTGTTTTCGCTCCACCCGCACTGTTTCGTTTCGTGGCGTTTTAATTTTCTCATCAATAATTTCAATAAGTTCCGATTTTAGCATCTTCAAACACTCATTTTTAACGTAACTTGCCTTGATCTCCTCAATACCCGTTTGCACTCGTAGTATGTCCTTTAATAGCTTCGTACAGTCAAGGTGATCAAACGTAATAGGTGGCAATTTCTCTAACTGCCGAGCCACAAACACAGGTATTTCATCAGGTTCAGCACTTTTAAACAAGTTTATTATGTCTCCGAGATCCCTTTCCTCCTTACCTTTATTTTTCCGTATAATTTTTCGTAGATCAGTTCTAATGGAATCGAAAAGTAACGATTTAGACTTCTTGATTTCTTCACTCGTAAATGATGAAGTACAAATTCGCACCAATGATTCTTCGTCAATTATTGAGACTTTATTTTGAATGTAAGATAACATCTCATCAATCACGATATTACATTTATCACACTTTACAATATTCGTCATAGATTAAGAGCCCAGGGCCGCCAGACATCACTTATTTTCTGACGAATGAAATGTGGACGATTGAGTAGTGTTAGTATGTACTATGATCGTATGCCTACTTGCTAGCTTGGCAAAACGGCCAATTTCCAGGTATGAGGTGATCAAGGTACAAAAAAATCATTACTAAGTTCACGTATTTTCTCATGGCTGATTTTCACGTATGTTCTAGATAATATAGTTAGAAATAAGTTGTCAATACTCCCAGACACATTCCGTGGGCCATTTTGCTTTACAGACACCTTGAACCTGCCAAAATAATGAGTTAAGTTCACGTATTTTCTGACGCTCCATTTTTATATATGTTCTCCATACAACTATTTTAAAACCTTTGACAAGAAGCCAAGGGGCCAGTCATCCCCTAAATTAATTTTAATATCTCTGTGGGTGGAAGCGCGAGAGCATTATCTACGCGCATGAGACATGAGTATGGTAGTCAAAATCGGATACTGAATCGATCCCACGCTTGGATCTGTCTGTCGTCTTGTCAAAGGTTTTAAAATAGTTGTCTGGAGAACATATATAAAAATGGAGCGTCAGAAAATACGTGAACTTAACTCATTATTTTGGCAGGTTCAAGTTGTCTGTAAAGCAAAATGGCCCACGGAATGTGTCTGGGAGTATTGACAACTTATTTCTAACTATATTATCTAGAACATACGTACGTGAAAATCAGCCATGAGAAAATACGTGAACTTAGTAATGATTTTTTTGTACCTTGATCACCTCATACCTGGAAATTGGCCGTTTTTCCAAGCTAGCAAGTAGGCATACGATCATAGTACATACTAACACTACTCAATCGTCCACATTTCATCCGTCAGAAAATAAGTGATGTCTGGCGGCCCTGGGCTCTCCACCTATCATTGTTACCGCGTACGTTGTGTCGTACAACCTTCACGGCAGGATGCGCGCGCGCAACTCCTCAATATTATATACTCAACTCAACTCAATATTATATCTGGAAATTAACTTATAATTAGAAACTTTTATCTATATACTGCAACGCCATCTAGAACTCCTGAACTAAACTTTTTTTTCAGCAAGTTCCTTTCTGACTTAATTGTGTATATAGTTTTGTTCATAGATGGCGCTTTATCCATTGTTCGCTCGCTTGCGGAACGCGACAGATGAGTCATGATTTATCGAGCGGCATCGTTTTAATAGACGTTATCACGTCAATATGTGAATTTTACCAAAAAAAAAAATGAGTTCGAAGGACTAGTCTTCGAAAAATATGTAGTCTATCGGATAAATGTGAAGACGTGTTATAAATCGTTAATGTATATTGTGTACTTTAAATATTTGAGGAGTTT
Organism: Thymelicus lineola; assembly: GCA_963932265.1. Lineage (NCBI taxonomy): Eukaryota > Metazoa > Arthropoda > Insecta > Lepidoptera > Hesperiidae > Thymelicus > Thymelicus lineola. The sequence goes on from OZ010680.1 coordinate 2,399,974, forward strand.
CCTCGAATTGTCGTTGATACCATTATGAAAAAAAATATGAAAAAATAAGGGACCAATTTGAAAGCATTTGAATTTCAGCCTTTCGAATAGGTATTAGATTAAAATTCCAAAAGCTGAGAACTTAATTTCGAGCTGTTTGGCACACAGCTATAAGACCCTAAGGATTTTTGGCGCATTTGAAAAACTTTTCTAACCACAATTTAAACCAGAGATGTCAATAAGGTACATTGAACTGTTGAATTGGTCACAAATATATTAGTAACATCTACACTACTAACTAATAATAATTTGACTACGTCACAGATGTCGACGGAACCCCATTTCACGAGGTCCCTTTTTATCTATACTAATATATAAAGAGGAAAGATTTGATTGTTTGCATTGAATAGGCTCCGAAACTACTGAACCGATTTGAAAAATTCTTACACTGTTGGAAAGCTACACTATCCCCGAGTAACATAGGCTATATTATATTTTCAAAAAAATTAGGGATCCTTAATAAAACTTCAATAATGTAACCCAAGGTGTAAAGAATAAAGAAGACCGAAGCAAAGCGAGGGCGGTTACTCGTCTTTAATAAAATCACAGAACCTAACACTTTCGCAACGGGCATACTAAATTAAAGAAGTTACGCTTTTACGGATTTTTACCCGTCGCGTTTTTAGTATGGCGGATAATTATTATTACACATCATATGTGAGCGAGCTATAGTTTGTACTAGTACTTTACTCACAACAGGTGTGTTTCGCCGTAGCGAAAGTGGCTAATCCATCTTTCGTTCCTTTTGCGTTCTGTAGTTTTTTCTTATATTTACTGATTTTTCAAACAAAGTTAAAGCTTGTACTGGGTTTCCTTGTATAGGGAGGATAGCATATTATAATTACTATTTAATATTTGTTATTATGTAGGACTGGAAAAGTTAGGTTAAAATGGAGGTTAGAAATTTGTACGATTTTTGGCAAAGGGAGATCTTCCAAAAGGCAAAGGGTGACGTCACTGTGTGACGTATGTGCGCTGTTGCCACAGATTTACGTCTTATTTGACAAAATCACACATATTCTCAGTGGATTTTCACGCGTATTTTTAATTTATTATAGACTTTCGAGATTATATTCTATTGCATTGATTTATCTATTGCTATTATTTAATATTTCTGTATATAATACTGTAATTGAAAATGGTATGACAAATGTCAGGTTGTATAATGCCTGGCAAATGTATGTTTAACAAAATAATGTGATAAAAGAATGTAAGAGTATAAAAACACAATATTAGTGCCATTTAATGCTTAACATTGCCATACTTTTGTTGTTTACGTAAGAAGCAAAAAGTTCGAAAAACTTAATTTTACATGTAATAATTATTTTAGTCTGTAACTATTATTTTACAATGTGTTTAGAAAGGAGAATGCCCATAGCCAGTACTCTTAAAAATAATTGTGTCACAATGATTTTTGGACAAAAAATTTAATTAAAATATTTCAAGTATTTTACCCTATTTCCTAAAAATCCTTATTGGGAATAATTTTCTGAAATTAATAACTAACTTTACTTCCGTTTTACAAAAGAAAACCATTGGGCCATTTATGTTTGGATAAGGGCCAATCAAGAATCTTTTTCGGGCCAATAGGTTGCATTGATTCGATTATAATAATGATACAACAGTAACTGTTGTATCATTATTATAATCGAATCATATCATATTATACTATAACTGTTATAGTATAATATATCCATGACAACAAACTAGATGACGTAAGGGGACTGTCAAATGAATTAGAAAATTATTATAATCAGCCAGGAGTAATAGTGTTCTGTGATTATACTCGTAGCACTGTTGTGGTAACCATATTTGAACAGGGATAGATATACATATACGTGTGCTTACTGCTCACTCGCTTGAATAGATTGAGTTGCCTTATTAGATCACCATTAAATGGGCATGTGTGTGTAGTGTTTAGTAAGAAGACCAAACAACGCTGTAGTGCTTACGTACATAATTATGTAGTATTTGGAAATATAGGTTATTTCTATAGCTCGGTACGACACCAGTACCTAATAGCTTAGGTACACATCCTCTCTCACTGACAGCTCTCATGGGACTGTCCAGTGGCGCCCTCTACCCTTGCACCCGAGATAACATAATATTTTACCATACTCGAATGGACAAACACTACAAACGCATTTTTTAATTACAGCTGTTATCCAATCTTGCACTACGTAAAGAAGGAATAATCCCTAGCAGCTACAACTCGCTATCGTCACTTTCAAATAACAAAAAAAAACTTAACCACCTAATGATGATTGCAGTCAGATTGGTCACTGGGAATGCATGTGTTGCGCCGCTCGCCGATCTACACGAGATTGACGGGCACACTGAAAATCAGAGGACGTAGAAAGTGCCTGCTGCTTGCTACGCCGTACTCTGAGTGCGACCGTTTTCCGGCATGTTGGTGGCTGCAACTCCGAATGCAATTTGTAATTTGTTATAAGTAATAGTTTTTTAACATTGTTGCAGTGCCTATGTCGGATTAAATGTTTCTTTCTTTCTTTCTTTCTTTCTAATGTTTCCATAAATTTGACATTGTCAATTTATTCTGAACCAACACGCAAGATGTCAAGACTTCTTCAACAGGAGTTTTGATGGTGAAGACTGAATGTTTAGATAATTTCACAAAAACATTTTTTTAAATGTACATTCCTCTGCTAAGTCAACACCTAGTCACCCTATCCGAGGCATCGTACTAACACAATAATAGAGTAATCAACAGTTGAGAGCACCGTCGAACATTCAATTATACCGTATAACTATATGTAAACCTTATCGTCGAGTACATATTGATCACATCAGTATAGCGTGGCTTTGATATAAATACCAAAATTGATTAATTAAAAAATTGGTGCCCTCGAGACGGGGGTCCCGTCCATACTTCACTTTCAGTTTGACGTCAAAGACAAGTCCGTCTTTATTCTTCTTCAGTAAATTTGGAGGAAATGTATATCATGTGACTGACAAAAAGACTAATGAATGAGGGTATTTTGATATCGTTTTTTCATTGCCTGTACATAGTGTACATAGGCCTTAATAATTAACGAAGGCCATATTGTTGTGTACTGAGTAATAAATGATGCACACTCGGGTAAGACGACACTCGCTCACGAAGAATAAATTAAAGGAGATCATCTTATAATGGATGATCTGTGATATGCAACCCACCACATCATGAAGTATTATATTGTGCTAACGATAAACTGATACCAAGAGGCTTAAAGCTGGAAATCCATCAAAGATAGTTAGAACCAATAAGATTACTTATGCAAGGCTATGAAAATGAAAAGGTGAGAAGGATTTTTATTTCCAAATACGACATAATATAGTTCAAAAGTGTTTTATCACGAATCGAAACGTTTGTCATGAACTGGAATATCCAACTAAGTTTGCAAACAACTTGCTATACTAGATAGAAGAAAGACGTGCTGAATTTAGGTGGATCGGCAAAGATCAAATAGCAACTCCAAACGGGGAAAATTCGTGGTTTAATTCTACTGAGAGATATCGTTTCGGTATCTGCTCATTTCTATTTATCAAACGGATTTCGATGATTCAAATGTATATAATATGTGCTTGTAGTTATATATGAATATGTATGCAAATGTATGTATAATATTTTTATTTATGTATATGTTATTTACATATATATTATATATATATATGGGCCTTTCTCTACTAACTGGAAACTTGTCTATTGACAGTTGTCCCAACCCTATTTTTATAGAAAATTAAAAATGTAATATGTTAAGTCGATAGATAGTTATAATATAAATACATATAAACAAGAAAAAATTGTAATTTTCCCTTATTTTTCGAATTATAGCAAGCAACAACCCATAATTGTCCCACTGCTGGGCTCGGGGTCTCCCTTTCACAATGTGAGGGGTACAGGCCATAGTCTACCACGCTGGCCAAGTGCGGATTGGTAGACTTCACACACCTTTGAGAACATTATGAAGAACTCTGAGGTGTGCAGGTTTCCTCACGATGTTTTCCTTCACCGAAGCAAGTAATAATTAACTTGTAATACGCAAATAATATTTGAAAATTATTATGCCCCGCGTTCGGGAGACCAACGTTCTAACCACTAGGCTATCACTGCTTTTACGTTTCACGAATTATAGGCAATTTTGTAAAAAAAATGCGGCAGAGGACTGTTTTGCCATCCAGAGGACTGTTTTTTTCCACCCCCAGAGAACAGTTAATGTCAATGTTTATATGAAGAAAAACACACTATTAATTATTAAATGTAATCAAATAAATTATCTTCTTTATTGAATACTGGTATCACATACAGAATTTAAATACTTATATTTATCAGGAACAAATTGCGAGTTTAGCTCTCTGAGTAACGAATTAAAATATAATGAAAATTAAGCTTAGGTACTAAGAATCAGCCTTGTTTACTTATCAATGCAGACTTATTTCTCAAACACAATGTGAGGGGTACAGGCCATAGTCTACCACGCTGGCGAAGTGCGGATTGGTAGACTTCACACACCTTTGAGAACATTATGGAGAACTCGCAGCGCAGGTGTGCAGGTAGGGATTGCAATCCCGCAAAACGGGATCACGCATTCCCGCAGGATCCCGCTGCTTTTATTAATCTGCTGGATCCCGCAGCTTCAAAGCGCGGATCCGCGGATCCCGCAAATTAAAACTTTGGCGCTAAAACTTTCGCGTAAATCGCGAGTAGCACGAGCGTAGAAGCCAGTAAAACTAAATAGTAGGTACATACTATTAAACTATGCCAAACATTTAAAGATGAATATAACAAAACAGATTACTAATTGGCTTTAACCTATTAATGGCCCACTACTGGGTACGGGTCTCTCCTCTTGAGGAGGCCTAGAGCATACTCCACCACGCTGCTCCAGTTCGGATTGGTGGAGGGGTTAGTGGCCAACCCGAATGTCGGAAGTTTTCAAACCGCCCGAGGGCCTCCGACATGGCTTAACGACTGTTATGATAACAACCGGGACCGACGGCTTTACGTGCCCTCCGAAGCACGGAAACGCTCAAGAATTTTTTGCCACTAGCGGTCACCCATCCAACTACCGACCGCGCCCGTTGTTGCTTAACTTTGTCGATCACTTAGAATCGACGCAAGCCGCAGGGCTATGAGAGATTACTAATTACTTATACTTAATTAATAAAAAAGAAATAATTTATGTTGCTTAATGTAAGAAATGTTTAATAAAAGTTGATTTTTACACAAAAATCTGAAGTTTAGATTTTATAACAACAATTTCAAAGTTGCGGGATCCCGCGCGGGATTGAGTAATCCCGCATATCAATCCCGCGGGATTGAATGAGCTGCGGGATTGCAATCCCTATGTGCAGGTTTCCTCACGATGTTTTCCTTCACAAGTGATAATCAACTTGTAATACGCACATAATATTTGAAAATTAGAGGTGCGTGCCAGGATTTGAACCCGGGCCCCCGCGTTCGGGAGACCAACGTTCTAATCACTAGGCTATCACTGCTGAATTCTGGATATAACGTTATTATTATTACACTACATATTAACCATTTTACTTGTAGCACAGAAGACATGATAGTACATAATAGTATTTTTAGTCCATGTTCAAGTCAAGTCTTTACAGTATATACCTACCATACCTATTTATCTGTAAACCCCCAAACCTTACTCTCCGTAAGTCTGCAGACGACTCCTATACTCTCCACCGTAAATCTCACGCAGGTCGATGGTACCCTGGTCCGTCCAAGTTCAGCCCAGAGGCTGGCACCAGTAGCTTCTAGCCGGGGTCACGGAAGCGTGGATAATTACCGCTACGCAACCAAGTAACGGATACGGCAACCGATCTCCGCCATATTGAGAAACTGGCTGTATGCCGTCCGTCTCGACCACATGCGTTATGTGAAATTTTACGCTTCGCTTCCACGCTTGTTCGCTGATTTAAAGCTAACAACTTCGAGCGCAAATCCATGTCTTGTAGGTGTAACATTCTATGCAAAAACTTATAGTTATTCGCATTTACATCTTTTTTTTTTTTTATTTAAAGTAATCTTAACAAACAAGTACAATTTCATTCTTTACATGTCTGCCAAACTGCGAAGCAGTTTCTCGGCAGTAGTTCTCGTGGATTACAATATCTAATTATACTTATTGTTAAAGCTTATAATAAGCACAAAATAAACTAATTTTCTAGGTAATGGTATGGTAATCTAATCGTTTTTGTATCCGAAATTTCTCCCTGTACTTACGTTTAGTAGAAAGCCGCAGCTTGACAGCTTGCTTTTTTCCCTCTCATTTCTTATGCGCAATAATAATAAAGGTTATTGGAACAAAATCATGCAAGGTATAAAGTTAAGGGTCTTTGGTCCCAGACTAGGATTCCCTATGTTGTGGTAGACGAACACCTGAACCAATGCATCAGTGGTGCTTTGGTGATGCTGTGTCCGGGTAGCTAATCTGCTCGACTGTTGACTATTTACATAAAATGGGGTTTGGAACAGTTAATAAGAATATACGAAAATTAAATGGAGTAAAAAAATCGATACTGACTTTGCAGGTGTTTTGATCATCATGAATTCCTGTTTCTTTGTTCATTTCTATCCTTGCCCTGCTCGTGATGCAAACACCGGTGTATTAACAAACACGTTAAACAGTCACAGATAATGTTACTACTCTACCTGACGACTGACGATATACGCCCGCAAACACCCTTTCAACCGAATCATATAATTATTCCAATTTCTTTACGAAGGTACTCCTACTAAACTTTATGTAAAAACTCAAAAGGTGACAACTCTAAGTTTTCTCTTTGTGGGAGCACAAGTGGGTTCAAGAGCGGCTTTAGCACACTCGCATAATTAGTATCTGCCACAATTTTCTACGAGTAATTTATTTATTTAATGATCTTTCAGCATTCGCTATTGTCGACATCGTCGCAGTTCATTGTCAATTAACCATGCTAAGAACATTCGGCAAATACTCAGTAATAGCCTAACAATTTAGTTTTTTAACGAAAGTCTTCACACGAAAGACATGATTTCTTCGAATAATGATACTACGAACAAAAATACGAAGGAGAAAGTTACACTTATTATTATAATTTTCTATGAAGCTCTCAAAAAGATGCAAATCATAACTAACGGAGATGGTCGTGATCATAGTTCTGGCGGCCTATTATGAACTCTTAATTCCTGCCCTGTTCCAATGTAAACGTCAAATTCGTATTACCAAAGTGGTCACGTGACACTTTTTACCCAATCATACGTCGCGTCGTTCAAAACCCAATAAATGAATTGCCTGGAACATGAATGTTTTTTTAAAAGTTTACCGTACACCGAAAAGTGGTGTGAACATACATGGACTAGTCGTAGAGAAATGGCACATTAGTGGCCTAACACGGTAAGCAACACGTCATGAATGCTGTTACGTAGTGTGGCCAACAGTCAGTGCGCTAAAAGGGTCGTGGCCGTTTAAATGATATTATACGTTAGGCGATAAATCGAGTGGCACTTTTTTCGACACATCAAATGATTTTAATTCCGTTAGCCACATCAGCAGCCTAACGCGCTAAGTAAGGTACATTAACGTTTTTACTAGCCTCTCTCTCTCTCTCTTTTGCTCTCTCTATATCGTCGGTTTCCTCAGTGCTGAGGGTCGTGAACACCACTTTACTAGCCACATGTCCTAATATCGGATATTCGTCAACATTGTATCATCAATTCGTCAACATTGTATCGACCCTGTAGCCTAGTTGGTAGCGACCCTGTCTGCGAAGCGAGGGGTCCGCGTCCCGGCCGGGGCAGATATTTATGGGACAAATAAATATTTGTACTCGGGTGCAGGGTGTTATTGTGATGTATATATATGTAGAGTTACATATGTCGTCCATGCCAACCGCGACACATGTAAAAACCTACTGCGAGGGTCTGAGTGTGTAAGCGTTTATTATTATTATTACTTTATCATCTAACTACCATCACCACGCAACTGTATCTCTCCATTTGGTATCCGCTTCATTACTGCCACGCTGCCACTAACCCCGTGGGAGCGACCCGTTCCGTTACCGAGTCACCGGGCACAATGAACCACGTTTGTTTACCGTCGTGATTCCGAGACAATTCCATGCAATTTATGCCAGTTCCCCTCTATCTAGACCACAAACGGAACCCTGTGTCTTACCACGAAGCTATCACACGCATGGGTGTGTGTGTAACACGCAGACACCAGTCATTTTACTATGACAATATGACCTATAATTTTGTCCGTTAAACCGTGAAGACGAACTACTTTTTTCGCTTCCCCTCTTGAGACAGCTGTGTGCACCGTAAAGCAATCGGTTGCAACGCCGAGGAAATCGTTTCGCATTCAAGGATAGATTGAGTGAGATATCTCGTCTAATGACTATCCGCTTTGGACATCAGTAACACGAAATACTTTCCAAAGAACACAAGAACACACTTGGCCTGGGGACAGGGTTGCTACCTGTTCCGATTTTGCTGGGACAGTCCCGATTTCAAAGACATTGTCCCGTGTCCCGACGGCCGCGCGGCCTATCGATTTTGTTCCGATTTTTGATATGCAATTTTTTTCAAAAACTTCATATACAAATACAAAACTGTTGTAGAGTTATTGAAAGCAGTCCGCAGCAATAAGAAATACATATAGAAAAAAACTTGAGAGGTGTCAAGGGACACCCGGATGGAACGAAGTTCCTTTCGATTTAAGTATTGTTTTACGCGCTCAGCAGTGTGATTCAGCAATATGAAACGAGCGTGATTCAGAAAGTTGTACAGCGCCATCTAGTTTCATATTACTGAATCACTTCAAAAAGTGTCGTGACAACTTTTCGTAAGAATTTTTTCCGTCTAGCCCCCTTTCATAACGCGCGATAAGGAACTTCGTTCCAAAAATAATTATAAAAAATAAATACCTACACATAAAAAGCACAATATAAAGTTTTATTTTCTTTAAGATGACCTATGAGAATAAAATAAAGTTTTATTCTCATCTCTAGTCCGAACGTTTCTGATGACTGCTCGATTATTCCGATTTTTTCCCAAAAGGTGGCACCCCTGCTTGGAGACCAGCTAATTACTCTCTGGTAGGGCTTGTAATATCGGAAGGTTTTCAATTCCGATATTGATTTTCGATATTAGATCTCATATCGGAATTCCGATATTGATATCGGAATTTTAAATATACTTTATAAATTGCAAATGTTAGTAAAAGTTGGATTGGCTACAATAAATACATGTTTTAAACACAATTCTTCAATTTAGTACAAAACTTAGTAAGTTTATGAACCCAACTGAATACTAAATGAAGCTATATTTTGTCTGTTTTGCGAATAAGCAAGTTTTAAAAATAAAGTGTGAGAGACAGATTGAACTATTATAGCTATTGTATTGCTTTCTTTGTGCAATAAGCAGAGCAGGCCCGCAACAGGAATTTGCTTAAATATTAAAGAGTTCTACCGCGTGCTTCACAGTTAGCTAAAATATAATTACTTGCTCAATTTTGTGGCCTAGTCGACCATACCTCGTGGCATGTGTCTTTACCTATGAAATTGGAGATTTGTATGAAAATTTTAAAATATAAAAATATTTGTATTTTCTTATTTTAGCTAATCAAAATACTGGCCCAAATTATCTTTACAGTTTTGCCATTTTGATGGCAGTTTGCTTATCCCTTTACTGTATATGTCTGGGGACTGGAAGCGATGAAGTCAGCGAAATCATTTTGTACCGCCTCTCGGGTGTTGAACTTAAATAATTATCAAAATTTTGAAAAAAGCAGAAATCTGTTAGAGCAAGGTCCAGTGAGTACATTGGGTAAAGGAGAGCTGTAACTCTTGTAGCCTTGCGATGGTTTGTCGTAAAGTGTGAGCGCGTTGTTGTGGAGAAGCAATGGGGAAGAGCGATTAACCAGTCTTGGTTGTTGAATTGCGAGCTTCTCCATCAATGTTTGCAATTCTTGACAACAGACATCTGACGTCAATGTTGTGCCATTCAATAAGAAGCTGTGATGTACAAGTCCGACACTGGTCCACTGGACAATCATCATCATCTTCCTATGGGTAATCTTTTTTAGCGCACTGAATAGGTGCTGTACCCAGGTCCACCCACTAAAATGAACGCTTACGGTTGTCGTACAAGATCCACTTTTCATCGTAGGTAACAATTCTATTTAGAATTCCCTCGTTTCTATGCCAATTCAGTAGTGCTATGCATGTTTCGACGCACAAGTCTCGCTGTTGTTCGCTTAGTTCGTGTGGCACCCACTTATCTACTTTTTTATCTTTCCGATTTGGCGCAAGTCTTTCAATGTTGTTTTAACACTAATTACAAAGCCCGCAGCAAGCTCAAGCGTAGATTGAGTTAGATCCACTTCCACAATCGCCTTCAATTCGTTGTGGTAGACAATGGTTATCGGCCGACCGCGAGTCTCGTTTTTCAACTGAAAACTTCCAGATTTAAAAAGATTTATCCAATAATAGACCGTGCTTATGCAGGCCTTTGGTATTTGGCCCGTAAAAGTTGTTAATGTTTCATGTTGTTTGCGCAGTGGTATTACCACGTAGGAAAGGACCCCGCAAAATCTCTTGGGAATTGGCTCTCGGCTAAATTAGCTGAAATTTTGCACAGAGGTAGCTTTCATCATGCTGATCAAAAATCTCAATGGGCGCAACCCCCCAAAATTAAACCCAGACCCACCAATCCCCCCCAAATCTCAAAATACTCCCCAAAGCACATTGGATGAAAATCAATGCAAAAGCGATATATTCATATGAAACTTCGCATAGAGGTAGCTTTCATCATGCTGATCATAAGTCTCAATGGGTGCAACACCCCAAAATCAAACCTAGACCCCCCACTCCCCCCAAACACCACATGGCGTAAACAGGTCGGGTATCACCCAACACTTTTTTGAATTCAAATACAAAAAAATACTGATTCCGATATTACGATATCGGACCATTCAGTATCGGAATTGTAATATCGGATCAAACGGTCCGAGATTCCGATATTACGAGATTCCGATATTCAAGCCCTACTCTCTGGCATTTTTATGCCACGAATGCTACAATACTTATAGTTATGTAACACTATCACAACAACACATCAGTGATATTTACCCTACAGAGGGGTGGCGATGCGAGAGAACAGGTGGTGTAATTATAGAGCATGAAGCCGATGCGTTGAGTTGCGGTGCTCGTCTCGGCTGAATGCCATCGATGAATACCAAATAACAGATAAAAACCTATTTTATATGTACCGATGATGTCAGTCAATGTGCAATTGTCGTGTACAATGCAGCACAGATTTCTATAAGGATACCTATTTGCTATCTATGTGGAACTGGTATCACTACATACCAAAATCTGTGCCCCTTTAATATATAGGTACGTAATAAATTAATAATCTTTTAAAAAAACTTTAACGTATGAACCGACTTCCATGCGATTTTTACCAATACTAAAATATAATTTTAAGAAAAGTTTAAGTGTGGGGTGAACCTTGAAAAATACTCATATAAAACTGCTTATAAACGAAATACAATACGAAACGAGGGCGGGTTGTTAGGTACTTATTTAATAAAGATGTTGGGCATGAAAATATTATAAACCAATATGAAATTCCATATCATGAATTCATAAAATTCCGTTACAATATGCTCAGCCTTGCAAAATAAATAGATTTAACAGAAATTTCCTTATAGGCGCGGAATCAAGAAAATCTGGTCCTTATTTAGTATATCTTTTTTATGGAAATAGCCCGCAAACGAGCTGACGATTTACCTAATAGTAAGTGGCTATCGTAGAACTGGCTCTCAAGCCCCCAGCCGGAACACGACGAGTCGTTTGGCGGCTGACTCAAATTAAAGGGTGGTAGCTATCCAGGCGAACCCCATGGAGAAATAATAACAGTAATAATGGTATTAATTAATAATTAAAATCAATATAATCCCTCCGAGGGCATAGGGCATTTTGCGAATAAACCGTTTTTTCGTCTGTCCTTCAGGCTAGAAAAACTATATTCATAATACATTTAAGTACCCTAGGTCACATCTCTATGGTGGTAGGGTTGAGTCCCACCCTACCACCAAGGGTATGGCCAGGGGTATGGTGGGTCCGCAGTGAAAAAAAGAATGGAGATCTAAATGAGTGCCAAGTTCTATGCAAAATCGAAATATGTATTTACTTATAGGAAGAAAATAACATTATGAACAAGTATTAAACTCTATTTCTTTGCTTTATTGGATACCTATAATAGCGATGGGCCGAGTAATACTTTTTACAACTCGAGTTACTCGAGCAAAAGTAACCGTTTACTCGAGTAATAACTCGAGTAAACTCGAGTAATCTTGTTGTCAAAAATAACGAGTACCGAGTAATCACGCGAGTAAGTATAGGTCGCGAGTAATTATACTCGTCGCGTCGAACTTATTGAGTTACTCGAGTTAACCGAGTCCGAGATTCCGAGTACCTACCGAGCTGGCTAGTTGGGGAATAAATACAAAGATGTAACCGTGTCGAGGTATGATTTAGCCGTATTGGGGTGGCTTAGAATACTAACCCCAATCCTACGCCGGAAGGGTGTCGTAAGAGGCGACTTAATCCGGCCCGCTGGTGGTAGGGCCCCTCGAGGGATTATATTGGTATTATTGATTTTAATTGTAAATTAATACCAATATTACTATTATTATTTCTCCATGGGGTTCGTCTGGATAGCTACCACCCTTGAGCATGAGTCAGCCGCCAAACGACAAGTCGTGTTCCGGCTGAGGGCTCGAGAGCCAGTTCTTTCTTTCTTTTTCTTCTCTCTTTCTTGGCCGGCAACGCATCAGTGATGCCTTTGGTATTGCTGATGTCCATAGGCGACGATAGCCACTTACCATCAGGTGGATCGTCAGCTCGTTTGCCGGCTACTTCCATAAAAAAAATTAACTGGATATCTATCTCCTAAAAATAAAAATGAATTATAGTGATCGTTGGTAACCAGAAATCGTGACAATGGACCGATTTGGATATTTTTTGTTTTTACTATTCATGATGACTTTGGGCTTTGGTTGTGACAGTGTGTAATCGAAGTTCTGAATCACATAACGTCAAATCAGGGAATCCGTCCTTCGATACTAATAATAGTACTAGATACACAACTGTCGCCGAATATCTAGTTGAAAAAAAAATACGTTAGTACAATTGAAACCTTATATCATTATGAATAAAAGTTGTATTCACAAAGCCATGCACAAAAAGCAATATTTTTTTGCGACCAAAGCTAGCTGGTCAACATACACCCTAACAAGGTCAACCTTATACCCAAGGTTTAAGGTAGGATTTACAAAGATGTTCGCTCGACAGCGAGTAGCCGACGCGAACGAGTAATGAGTTGACCGAGTAAGATCGTCGCAACGCGAAGTGCGCCGGCGGCTACTCGACGAACACGTTACTCGACGAATTCGTTACTCGACGAACTCGTTACTCGACGAACTTGTTACTCGACGAACTCGAGTAACACCGAGTTGACGCGTCGCGTCGCAATCGTCGCTGAGCTGAGTAGGCCGAGTTTACTCGAGTACGTTAAAACATTACTCGAGTTACTCGCCCAAAGAGTTTACTCGAGTTACTCGAGTAAATTTCGTCGAGTTGCCCATCGCTAACCTATAACAATTGCTGTTATTTAAAAAAGTGAGATCTTAAAGTAGGTTAGATTTGACTTGGCCAGTTTTCATTACATCAGTCATTTTATAAAGTTATTCAACATTTTAATTCTGATAAAAACTCAGGTTAAACGCATATACCGGCTCCGTTCGCCAATCGCAATGTCAGAATCAGAGTCAGAAATAATGTCTGTGTATGCTGGTCCCCTGCTTGGATTGCTTTAAACCACTGACCATGAGGTATATCTGATCTTTGGTCTATTTACGTAAAAAAAAAACATGAGAGGTGTCAAGGGACACCCAGATGGAACGAAGTTCCTTTCGATTTAAGTATTGTTTTGTTGTACAGCGCCATCTCTGTAAAACGCTCTGAATCACTTCAAAAAAAGTGTCGTCATTCGTAAGAATCAAAAAGTGTCGTAATTTTCCGTCTAGCCCCCTTTCACAACGCGCGATAAGGAACTTCGTTCCAAAAAACTTTCTAATTTGACAAGAAACAGACTGCGCTATGTCGATACAATCAGATGACGAGGGCGTAACACCCTTACACAAAGTTTACAATACAGGTTAAACACCCGTGTCTACGTGGTCGTGCTACGTGAGAGCGGAAGCACCAAAAACATTGAGCACGTGTGCGCTAAAAATAGACCACTGATGTATGGACACGCGACTTTGTAGTGCAGGCGCTAGCGAAATATTTTTAAGTAGCGCTGTGACCGCGGGTTTACCCGCTTTTTCCGGGATGATAAGTAACCACAGATCAATAAATAAGGTAGACAACTCACCGCCTTGTATTTGAGTGAGGAAGAAAAATACCATGATGGATTACGTAATTCCAGTATTTACAAGCTACCACACCCATCCACGTCAAAAACCATGCTGATTTTTGCGGTCCAGAAGTTACTGGCAGAAATCTGTTTGTAAATACAGGAATGACGTAATTAAATACGTTGAGCTGTGTAAGTAACCTTTGTCCTATTCCAAATCATGGTTTACCTGTGTGATAAACTTCATTAAAATCCGTTCAGTGCTTTTTGCATGAAAGAGTAAACGTTCATGCATCGTTTCTCACATTTATAATGTTATAAGTAGGATAGTATTATAGAAATAAATGTACATTTTAATTAAAAAATTACTATTCCATTGGCCTAAAGAAACTAATAAGTTTTTTTTTATTTAATTCATTACTAACCAGAATGTTTATGATAAAATGGGTTCGTCAGGTAGGTCTTCCAAAATAATAAACTTTTATAATTTTTCAATTTGAATGTATTGATTAAAATTATTGAAGACTTTTAATATAAAAAAATTCAAAAATATTAACACTATACCCACATAATATACAGCCCCAGCCGGAACACGATGAGTTGTTTGGCGACTAATGCAAGTATTTCTTGTCATTTATTAAACTTCTCCCAATTATCAGCCGGCTCTCTGTCTATAAAGTATCATTGGGTGGGCAATGTTATCATCACATAGATGATGTATGTATGAGTTAGTGATGTAAAAATTGTTAATGGAATGCAATATAAAATTATGTAAAAAATCTTAGGTGCTCTAGTTAACTTACATAACATACTCTTAAAGCAGCATGATCGCTCATTAGAACAACGTTACGTTATAAAAAAAAATGTCAGAGTATTAAAATAAAATAGCCCATTAACATAAAAACTACTGAAACAGAATCTTGAAAAGAAATAAAAATATGTATCAGTTGTTTCTTGCTTGCATGTTGAGTAGCAAAAGTACGCAATTTGTCTGTGGAGAGGCATTGTCGCATTTGCCTATTGCCTATGTTGCATTATGCAGTTTACATGCAAACATCAAATGAAGTGCGGTAGACAATAGGCCTGTTAGATTATGTTACTATTAATCAATAAGGTTCCATAATAAAGTAATTAAATTATCAAGGTCTGAGTAAACAAATCAGGGAAAGATACTAAATAAATAAAAAACAAACTATTATCAATATGGACTCACGAAAATGCCAGTTGTAAGTAGTTCCCCTCGATTATAATGTGAGTGTCTTCAAGGCAAGAGTGAATAGACTTTTACTAAGCTAATGCGTTTTACTACCAATGACTACATCGCCACTTACCATCAGATGGGATTGTAGTGAAGTGTTAACTTATTAAGATATAAAAAAGGGTAGGTAATATTTCTGCAATCGGCTTAAAATGTGCTACGGAGTTTGTATCACTGTTTTTCTTAGTATTTCCATAGTAATGCCTTTCCGAAATGGTAATTAATACAAACAAAAAATCAAGTGCCTAGATATAATAATCAATAACATTTGTAGATAAGTATTATTAAGAACTAAAATAGGTATATTAAAATAGAAAAAATATAATATTGCAGATAAAAACATAGATTTTTAGGGTTTTCTAATGTCAACCTGCTAAATGGGTGTAAAATCATGAAACTGATTTTTAGTGATTTGTGGCAAATGAATGTAACAATTTTTTTATTAGAACTGTTTATGTTTAATCAATATCTAGGTACTTTGCTATTTCTTTAATTATCTAAGTTTCATTCTTTCATTCTTTAATGATTTTTTTAATGTGTCTGTCCAATGTGAGTACATTGTCTTCTATGCTTAATTAACAGGCTATGAGCTATTTGTGCTAACGAGATTTAACAAAATGATTTCGTTCAATCCGAACAATTTACCAGGGCGATAGAAAATGTGGAGCGTCCGCTTCAACCGGCGGACTGTGACGGTAGCGATGGTAGGCTGGTCGTGGTCAGTGACTGTTCGCAATTAAATCTTTGACCTACCTTCATATCCGATACTATCTGCTGGTACAGGTTCCATAGCGGGGAACAATCCTTTTCTGTAGTCCCCTCCATTGTCAAAATCACAAATATAACTCAATAACTCACGAAACACAATCAAACGCACGAAATAACACAAGCCGAGGTATTTCTTTAGTATCCTGCGGCATCGGGAGGGGGGTGGAGTTAGGGGGGGAGGGTAGGGGGTGGGGTATGGTACCCCCCCATAAAGGGGCTAAGTGAGGAAACTCATAGTTTTCTAGTTTTTTTAATTTTTATTTTGAGGTTAAATCTGTGAAAACTTCTCAATATTTGTCATAAACTAAATTAATGTTAGGTGGTGGAGGAAGAAATAAAATTTCGACCTCCTTATGGGGAGACACACAAAACGCACCAATTTTATGACAAATCATTATAATTACAAAGTTGCATTATCTGCACTTTTAGGGAGAATTTAGGGGTTTTTGATGCACAAACAGGCTTCTAAACGTCTCCGGCGCTGCGGGAAGTGCAGCCCCTCCGCCCTTGCGTAACAAACTGCAGGCACTCCAGTTTGTTACAGCGGGCGGGGGCTGCTCTCCCTCCGCGCCTCCGGAGTCTACATTCACTCTAGGGGTAGGGCAGACTAGTACCACGTGGGGTCGGGATTGACTAAGTCGGTTCTGTCACCAATTTTGAAAATGTTTACTAGAATGTAATAATTAAATTTAATAGAGTATGACATAAACAGTAAAATTTATATATTATACATATGTATATTACCCTTTCATTATATATAAAAAAACCTTACTTGTATTTCATATTTTCTAAATTTCATCTAGCTCGACCAAATTCCTCGGGCCACCAATCTTTCCAATGAACTCTTGTTTATCTAATTATTATAATTATAATATACATATAATACAATAAAATATACCTAATAACATAAATTTTATAAATAACTAACATAATTCGTGTAGTATTTCTTGGATATAACCTCAAAAATTAAAATTAAGATTTTTCAAAAACGACGCATTACCTCACGAAAAGCAACTAGATTATGATTTGGGACATCACTGCCTATCAATTAAACGAAGAATCACCCATATACTGATGACTATACTGCCGTCCTCAAGCTAAAAGGCGGCTAAATGACATCTGGCCAATTTTTACTTTTTAATGCCATTATATAATGTTTTGAAATCTCTATCGATCTGTCTAGGAACGGTTATTGTATCTTTCACCGTTTCGAAAATAAATTTATTAAAAAGGTGGTTATTTACAAAATAAAATATATTAACAGAACTTAAAGGCGGTTAATTAACAATTCTAGACTAAAAGGTCACTAAAGTACTTTAACGTTTGGATTATTTCGGCATTTTCACGGTCAATGCCAAGCTTAAAAACGGTTATTATTTTGCACTACACTAAAAGGCGGTCAAAGTTTCTTATCCGCTATATAATTTAGGTTTTTAGAATTTAATGATTATCACATACTTAACTAAAAGGCGGTCATACGTCAATGCCTAGCTACAAGACAGTTAAAAACTTTTAACCGCTTTTAAGCATTGGATTGTTACTATGTTTCTAACATAGTAGCTTCTATAGAAAGCCATGTTAGTCCGCATGCATAGTAAAGAAGAATATTTTTTCTATGATTTACACAACTAAAAAGCGGTTAAATCGCAACACTTCGCTATAAAGCGGCTATTTAGGCCCGCTCGCCTCACTTCAGCTGTTTTGACATTCAGGGTGTATAAGGCGAACTTTAATTTTGTAAGCTGGTGGTTCACCTAATTTATAAAAGGAACATAATTAAAGCATAATATAATGTAAAATAATAATGTTTGATCGGAACATTTACACATAACACCATCTAGTCCCAAACTAAGCTGAAGAGTTTGTTTGTTTGGTTGAACGCGCTAATCTCAGGCACTACTAATCCGATTCGAAAAATTCTTTTTGTATTGGATAGTTCATTTATCGAGGAAGGGCATAGGCTAAATAGCATGACGCTACGATCAAAAGGAGCGGAGCAGCAATTATATATTCCACGCGAAACGGAGTTTGCCGGAACAGCTATTATTATACAGGGTATCCTGTAAGTAGTGCATCAACCGAAGAAGCTTGAGGGTTGATCTATCATAATGTCAAAAATTACCCTAGTAAAAGTGTCATCGTTTTCGAAATATTGGTAATTTTTTTAAATTTAGAAAATTTGGCTCTTTTACCATACTTTCTCCTGTTGTGTCCACAAATGAGCAGATATTTTGATAATTTTTTAGGAACTCTCAGAGAGTTGCTTTACGTCAGTTTGCAATTTAGTTTAAATTATCAGGGAACACAGAGAAAATAGCGTCTACTTCGGATATTTTTGCTTTGGATTTTATTCTATACTAGGAAATCGCCCTCGCTTCGCTTCGGAAAAAATAGTAAAAAAAAATATAATAGAGCCTATGTTACCCGGGAATAGTGTAGCTTCCCAACAGTGAAAGAATTTTTCAAATAGGTTCAGTAGTTTCGGAGCCTATTCAATGCAAACAAATAATCAAATCTTTCCTCTTTATAATATTAGTATAGACATCTGACGCGAGGTGGTTGAAAAAAAAATGTATTGGACAAGTTGGCCCATAACTTTCAAACAATGCTGATTCTAGAAAGGTAAAATTGAGGCTACCTTACCTAATACAGGATTTTTTAAAGTTATAGCCATTTTTATGTCAAAGGGGTGAATTTAAATCAAATTTTGATGAACGTATTTAGAAGGACGAATTC
Source organism: Thymelicus lineola (assembly GCA_963932265.1). Taxonomy (NCBI): domain Eukaryota; kingdom Metazoa; phylum Arthropoda; class Insecta; order Lepidoptera; family Hesperiidae; genus Thymelicus; species Thymelicus lineola. The sequence continues at coordinate 2,419,197 of OZ010680.1, forward strand.
CTAGACGTATTAATTGTAGAGGTCGACCTCAAACAGTCAATGAAGATAAGGTTCTTGCCAGCGTTCAAGAAGATTCTTCTACAAGTGTACCTAGGCCAAATTTCTCTGAGAATGGGTGTCGCTAAAACTTCTGTACACAAAATTTTAAAACGAAATAGTTTGTACTCATACCACGGAATACAGAGACTATTCCGTGACTCATACCGATTACAAAAAGTACAATCGTTGTTGCCTGCTGATTACGAGTGCCGAGTTTTGCACGGAAATGTTGCGCAAATGACGAGATGATCCTGGATTTTTCAATTCACGATAATTAGTTAATCCACATATGACAAGAGAGCATCGATTTTAACATAGATCAACATAGATTTAACATCGCATAGAGATCGGTCCTTTTGAGCTACCGACACACAATAAATAAGTTACACTGAATAAATGAGTTTTTAGTAAAATTAACAATTTATCTTGTAATAAGCGAAAGCACTGATTTACTAAAACATTTAAAAAGATGAGCCCAACGCAGTAAACTATACAATAACTTTCGCTTCAAATTCACCCCTTTGACACTAAAATGGCTATAACTTTAAAAAAAAATCTCATTAAGGTAGCCCCAATTTTTCCTTTTTAGAATCTACATATAACAGGAAAGTTTTTGAAGTTATGGACCATACTCGTCCAGTATATTTTTTTTCAACCACCTCGCGTCAAAGTTGTGTAGAAGAAAATCCAAAACAAAAATATCCAAAGTAGACGCTATTTTCTCTGGATTCCCTGATAATTTCAACTAAATTGCAAACTGAATATTATAAAGAAACTCTCTGAGAGTTCCTAGAAAAAAAATATCAAAATATCTGCTCATTTGTTGTTATCTGGTAGATTAAAAAAATGACGTGCATAAGTGTAACAGTGATACCTATATGAATAAATTCTTTTAAATTTTTAATTTCTTCATTTGATATGTCATTTTTGTTTATTCTTGTTTGGAACCGAGTTCAATATTATTTGTTGTTTTGTGTCTCGTAAGTGAAATGTGTGATGCTAAAACCTTACACATGACTGAGTTTCTCTTTGCGTGTTTTTACAAAGAGATTTTATTACAATACATGACTTTTTCTTATTTTAAACTTTGTTTGTATTTGTAGTTTTCGTCAATTTTGTAGGATTCACAAAAAATCAATGATGATCATACAAGACTAAAAAGCAGTAACAAAAAAATGTTAGTAATTTAACCGCTTTTAAGTGATGCAAATTTATATTAAGGAGTAGTCCCGATACAATGGGAGAAAAGTTAACCAACACTTACTTGTCTATAAGGCGGCAATATGCCTTTAGCTGTTTTATAGTTATGGAGAAGATCAATAAAAATCTTAATCTAAGAGTTGTTAAAAAATATAACTGCTTTATAGCTATGTAAAGTGAGGAATCCATACCTATAAGGCAGTTAAGAACCTTTAACCGCCATTTAGTACTGTGCTGTTGAGAGAATTTTCCTAGATTTTCCTAGATTAGAAGGAAAATAAGAAGCTTAATTACCCTGATATTAATTATTTCACAAAAACAACTTTATTAATATTAAAGTACAAAAAAATATCTATCTTTTGACATATGACAACATTAACAATTGTTTATAGAAAATCACCAGCATCGATTTCAAAATAATCCCGCGTTTTTTGGCTCTAATGTTGCGTCCACACGTATTAAGTAGATAAGTAGATAAGTAGATAAGTAAATTTTAACTAAATTTTAAGTGAATAATTTTAAGTGCGTGTCCACACGTAACAATTTAGTAAAGCTGTTAAGTAGATAAGTGCATTCAAAAATAAAGATGGAAGACCGAAAAGAACTCATGAATTCCATACTGAAATTTGTTATTAGTGAAACATTGAATGAAGTTAATAAGTTAAAAATAAAATACATATGTACTTTGTGGTAGCATTGTCAATTGGACCAATGAAAGTGCCACATATTGGTGTGCATATATACGACGTACTTAATAAATTTGGAGAAAGGATATTTTTTTTTGTAAATAGACGTCAAAATAAGACGTGTAACTTTCATAAAATTAATGTTGTACTAATAAAAATGCGTCCTGATTGTTTTATTCGGAATTTGGATAATTATACTTGCTTTTCTAAGTAGAAATTACATGTACCCTAGTTGGTAGTGAGAGCGACCCTGCCTGCGAAGTGATTAGATTCTCGGGTTCGATTCCCGGCCGGGGCAGATATTTATGAGACAGTTAAATATTTGTACTCGGGTCATGGGTGTTATTGGGATGTGTTATAATTATGTGTCATCTATGCCACCCGCAACACAGGTAAAAACCTACCGCGAGGGTGTGTATGTATAAGCGTATTACAAATAATCTAATTTTTTTTATGGAAATAGCCGGCAAACGAGCTAACGATCTCGTTTCGAATCGATCTCGAAGTGGCTATCGCCGCCCATGAACATCAGCAACACCAAAGGCATCACCGATGCGTTGCCGGCCAAGAAAGAAAGAAGAAAAAGAAAGGAAGAAAGAACTGGCTCTCAAGCCCCCAGCCGGAACACGAGTCGTTTGGCGGCTGACTCATGCTAGAGGGTGGTAGCTATCCAGGTGAACCCCTGGAGAAATAATAATAGTAATAATGGTATTAATTAACAATTAAAATCAATACTACTAATATAATCCCTCCGAGGGCCATACCACCAGCGGGCCGGATTTAGTCGCCTTTTACGACACCCTTCCGGCGTGGGATTCGGGTTAGTATTCTAAGCCGCCCCAATACGGCTGTATTTAATTTTAACAAAAAAATAACCGACTTCAAATGAAGTACATCCAATAAAAAAAGAATCGTCGAAATCGGTTGGATATTGAGTTATTCGTCCATTTATCACGCACATACTTAATGCAAATTTAAGACATATGCTTTTGACATGGATGCCATAGTCAGATCTCGATCAAATTTATGTGGGACCACACGAAAAGCACCAGCTTTCGATTAAAACAAAAATCATCAAAATCGGTTCACCCAGTCCAAAGTTCTGAGGTAACAAACAAAAAAAAAATACAGTCGAATTGAGAACCTCCACTTTTTTGAAGTACCGGTTAAAAATTGGAATAGTTAGCAGCGTGTAGGTACAGACAGCAGAGCATAAAAATAAAAATTTTGAAAAACCCCCGCATCAGGCTACTGCAGCGCCCTCTGGTGGCCTACCGCCATAAAACATATAATTATAAGCCCGCTCTTTAGTGATACCTTTTGAATGCAAAAAACTGCAATGAAATAGGCCCAGTAGTTTTCATAAAAACGGTAATATACATACATACAAACTAACAAACAAACAACCTCTAACCCCTAATGCATATACGTCCTCCGTGGGTAAAAATTAAAATGAAAAAAGGGATAGATACCATATAGGAATAAAATAAGGCACAATGTATGCAGTATGAGTATTGGTAGAAATTATAATACATTTTAAGAATTAAATATTAAAATAATAAAAATAAATTAAAATATTCATAAAATATCTTAAATTAAAATAAATCTTGCATGTCCTTTGGTTTACTAAAAACTATTGATCAACAACGCAAAGAAGTTTACGACTTCGTCGTGACCTACTTAATTACTTAACCATTTTAGTAAATTTTAAGTAAAAAGTGCCCGTCCAAACGTGTTAAGTGATAAGCCCCGCCCACCTACTTAACAGAAAAATAGAAAAATTTCTAAATTATTTGTTTACTTGTGTACTAAATTACTTATCTACTTATCTACTAAAATGTCCGTTCACACGTATTAATTCACTTAAAATTTACTTAAATTTTAGTTAACTACTTATTTACTTAATACGTGTGGACGGGACATAACTCAAAAACTGTTTTTGTCATTTAGCCGCCTTTTAGTCTGAGGACGGCAGTATATATATACTGACAGTCACCGCGCCATAACAGAAATACGACAACTGTTGCATTTTTCTAAATAATACCATCGATTTTAACATTTGCGGTCACTATCTACATTACACTTGTGTATCCACGCGAAATACGAATGCCACACGATATGATATGCAACAAATCAATATTTATAAAAAACATGAAACACCCTTCATCAAATCGGTGCGAGCGATGGAAGTAAACCCCGTGTTTTGGAGTGAGCGTAAATAAAGAAACATTAAAATCACTGACATTTTTTTTTATAAATTTTTACGAGCACATTCATTTATGAAAATCCGTTTTCACATTATTTTCATACACAAAACAAGATATTAGCTCCGGACACCGCTTGTTAGAAAACTATAAATACAAATGTACTCTGTCTCGACTGTCTCTGTGCTATCAATGTAGCGAGCTTGCGACTACGGTCTACGCAGTGTTGCCAACTATGCCTTATTCTAGTGCGCTAAGTTGTATCTACAAAAGCGCTAAATTGTTACATTTTTTTGGAATAGGCGCTAAATGAAAAAATTTTACCATAAAAAAGTTTTAATATAATTGTTGATTATTAAAAAACAAACAAGCAGGTTTTCTAACCGTTGAACGTCCCATTTAGCTAATACATAGCATTATAAAAAAGTAATGGTCGCAATCATATCACGATAATTTTTGAACTACGCCAGACCGAACCGTACGTCATGCGTACGTCTCACCTCGTCATCGTCATGCAACTATCAAATCCTACCGCAAACAGTCTTAAAAATTTCGTTCCAAAAAATCACAAATCATCCTTCCTTCTATGGATTAGTAATTATTCTACAGATTTATTAGCCAATCTTCGTCCTCCGAATCTGAGAAAGTTTCAAGTTGCTGAGCAGAAGTGGAAGGAGAAGTGGAAGGTCCTGCTTGTGTCATAGAAGTAGACGGACCTTGTTTCATCAATTTAAACGTATACACATTTTTTGTACCCACTTTTTGTGTCACATTTTTTGGAATGTCATAGTTATAGCAAGTTGCGTTCAAATCTTTTAATCCAGCTCTAATAAATAATATAGCATTAAGAGTGTCAAGATCCATGCGGTTTCTTAATTTAGACTTTATAATATTCATCTGACTGAAAATTCTTTCTACATCAGCATTAGAGTGGGGTAAAATCAAAATGTGGAAAGCTAGGTTGGCCAATTCTTTAAATGGATTATTGTCACCGGCATCTTTATACTGGTAAACTTCTGTCCAAAATTGGACAGTGTCAGTAGTAGAAGTCCATTTCCCCGACGCTATATTCCGCCACTGACTAACGATTTTGTCTACATCATATCATCTGCGCTTACGTCAAAACTTTCTGCTAATTTAACAATTTCCATATCCTTGTTTATTTTTAATGTTTCAGAAACGCTCATCATATTCATTTTTTTTAATAGGTTTACATTTTCTTTTTCTATGTCTGAAAATGATTCCAATGATTTTTCTAAATTGTAACTGAGATATGGCGCTGGATCTAGGTAATCTTCAATATTTTGTATGGTGAAAATGTCGATAGAACGAAGTCTTGTTGCAATAACAACTTTACTGCATAAGGACTCCAAGAGATTTATCAGTGCATCTAAAAGTCTCGTCGGGTCAGTGTTTTTTCCTTCAAAAGCTTTAAGAGCAAACTGTAGGTACTTCATTCAATATACTTTTGATGTAAATTAAATATGATTTATTTTTATCGTCGCTATACATTTCGTACAATAATTGAGAGGTGTAACAATTATTTCTAGACTTCGCAATTTGGAAAAATAATTTTAATTCGTTCCACTGATCTAAAACTCGCTGTACTGCTGGTTCAATGGTTGCACATTTTTGCAAAATTTGGAGAGGCCGTTTACCGCAATTGATTGTTTCAAAAAATTTTGAATATTCTTGACGACGCTGTGGCGACAACGAAAACCAATTATAAGTTTCTCGAAGTAAAAATTCTATATTGCGAGGTATTGTTTCTTCTGATGCATGGGAAACTGCTAGTTGTAACGAGTGGCACACACATCTGACTAGAACAAGATGAGGCAAACCATATTCTTCTTTTAAAATTTTGTATACGCCATTTAGTCCATTGAAAAGTTACATTTCGTCGCTTAGGTAACAATACCGCGGAAGTTAAATTTGACTAGTTTTCAGGAGAGACAAAAAACTGATTTATATCTTTTAAATACTTCAAACATGTGTACTAAATACATAGATAGAACGATACAATTTCAGAACACTTCGTACGATGCAACTTAAGATCTTTGGCGTATTTTGAGTCCGGAAATGCTTTTTTACACAGCTCAGTTAAGTGATCCACTGGCAACACTGAAGAATGTTCAGCAATAAATAGGAGTAATAGTGTTCTGTGGATTATGTACTCTGTGTTGGTTTGGATTTGGACTATGATTTGTTATAAGATTTGTTGACGAACTAGCAAAACTAGTAATTAGTAATTTTAAAAATGAAATGAATATTTCAATACCTACTTTGACCAGGCACCAGGCACATAGTGAGGAGATAATTATTAAGTACATTTATTTTGTACAAAATTAAAAGTTATTGTTAACATGTCTGACGAAGTCTCTTTGTTTGCGCTGATGGATTCACATCTATCAAGGACCCGACTAGATGATGAAAGCAGCCCGTCTAGCAGCGCTTCAGATATTCAGTTAGCAGCTCCCCCAGGACCGAGATTGGTTATCCCAAATTTTTTTCCAGGGAATAGTCCGATGAAAGATTTTTTAGCTGAACAAATATCGAATACTCTGAAAGCTAAAGAAAAGCGAAAAAAAGAGGAAGAAGAGCAACGAAAAATAGAAGAAGAAATGAAAAGCTTAAAAATTAGGGAGAAGGGGCAACTTAGTACTGTAGATGGCATGGCTAATATGAAGTTACAAGATGAATCGGAATATATTATCGACTTGACATCTGCTATTATACAACAGCCAAAACCAATTGAAGCTAAGGTCCAGCCACCTGTTCCTGTTGAAGTATCAACTAAAAGCCATAGGCCAAAACCAGGACAAGGGCAGCCACTTGTGGACATTCCTCTGCGGTGGGATAAAGAAACTTGTCTATACAAACCATGGGATTCTAAATTGCCTTGCACAACTGACCTCTCATATATCCTAAAACAGAAAATAAAAAGAGGGAAATGCTCAAATTTTGGTAAAGTCCTTTGTTCAAGAGTACGGCCTGCCCGCCACGTAGCTATTCCTTATGAGGTTGAAAAGTTTGATTCCCATATTGTGAGATTTGACTTCAAAACAAAATCCCCTTGTGACATTTTTAAGGAAAATCAAAGGAAGCCAAAGATGTCTACACGTTGGACAGTGGATATTTTGGATTACATATAAGTGATATTGATTTTTTTACAAATAATAATTTGACTTATATTTTCCAACACTTGTTGGAAAATTTTAAATAAAGTGTCAAAAAATTAGTTTTGATAATGATGGACTTGAAGGACACAATTTTTACAATATTTGAGTATCTTTAATAATTATGGTTTCATATAGCTAGTCAAATTTATTACTTGAAAATAATTTCAACTTTTGTGACATTCCAATTATTATTTTAAATATGGAGTGACATTTTACAGGAAAAAACTAAGTTTTCATACAATATTATAATACAATAAGTGTATAGTAAATTGGACCACTGCTATCAAAATTATATACCCTTCAATAATGAAAAATTTTTCTTACTTGACATATGCACATAGGTGGTGTTAATTAAAATTCTTGTAAAATGTTCACACATTTTTTTAGACTTCAACTGCTAACCATGACTCAATTAATCAATGTTGTGCAGCAATGCTTTAGTAGTATTGTTGTTAAATTTCCCTACATACATACCATCCTATTAATATTATAAACGTGAAAGTTTGTGAACATATTTGGATGTTTGCTCCTCAATCACGCCACAACTACTTAACCAATTTGGCTGAAATTTGGAATGGAGATAGCCTATACCCTGGATCAACCCATAGGCTATGTTTTATCCCTGAAAAACTCTAAGTCCCCGGGGGATTTGAAAATAATCGAAATACGTGCGCGTGATCACGGGCATCATCTGATATCTAATTTTTATTTAAAAAAAAATTAATTTTAAATCAATTAAAAATTCTGTTTCGAAACCACAGCTGCAGGCGAAGCTGCGGGCAAAAGCTAGTAAAGAAACAAAAGTACCCACAGATTTTAATAGTGTACACCATGATTATGTATGCACTGTATCTCAATGTTATGTAAATTGTAAAATATGAAAACTTTTATATTTTGTTAAAATACTAGTGGATACTAGTGTGCTATTATGTAAAATTATTTTGTATGGAAAAAGTACAAAATCGATAATACATTGTTTTAGTGATCTCAAACCATCTTCACATGAATGGCTTTCAAATGAAACCATTTTAGGACATATCGATTGGATGGTTTCAAAGTGTATAAAGGACTATAACCGTACAAACATTTTTTATGTCTTATAAATATAGATTAATAGTGTAATAAATATAGGTACCTACTTAATGTCCTAGCTTGAATTTTGTGGGCATGCATCCATCTTAGTAATTAAACTTCTGAAAGATGTCTCATTAAATTTAAAATTTTCATAAAACTATCAAATGAAAAAGACTGGATTTCCACAATGTTTTCCTTGTATTTAATTCACATTTACTTTAACAAAATAAGGCTTGCGATAGCTAAGATAGGAAATAAAAATACGCCAATATTACTGACAATTTTGTTTATGTTAGAACATTACAGTGAGAATATGGTAAGTCAACTAATTATGCAGTTATTAATATGTACCTATAGACCACTTTTTTGGTTGAGTCCAAAGAAGTAAACAAACTTACACCGTCTTTTTATCTTTATTTGTAATTTAAAAATAAAGCTGACACAAAAAAATAATAATTTAAAGTCGACTAAACATTTAGTGCCGTAACTAAATTAAGTTCACCATTAATTATTTTTTCAATCAATTTCAATTAATATTTCCATAAAAGGTAGTGCTAAGTTTGTTGACCAAATAAGTCTCGTCTGAAAAAATTAAGTATACTGCTTCTATCATTCACATTTAAGATCTAACTAAATTAGCAAATCTAAATGCTTCGCAAGCATTCAACTAAATTTTCTGAAGTATCTTTGCATAATTGTAGAAGTCTTGGGTCCTCCCAATTAATATATTACTGAATAAATGAATGGATATTTACATAGACATTTATTGCAAAACTGTTATTAATTTTTAAAGTAAGTTTGGAATAAAAATAACTATTAAATGAACTAGGATTGTTGAGATTGGTCTGGTGGTGTGTCCCTCTAATCTCATAAATCAAACTCCTTATTTCTCTTTGAGATCATTAAAACAATGGTAATGATTTATCTTGGTTGAATTAACTGTTGTTTATGTATTAATTAGTTAATGAGTGACCATTCATTTTGATTGTAATAATAATAACCCATTATTAACCTTATTATTTGCAATAAATTTCATCTCATAAAGGGAATAAAAAAGGCTACCATTAGGTACCATTACAAATGTATACCTGCTCAATTATCTCTTTTCCCAAATGAGTTTTATTCCGAAACAAAATACAATTCATGTTTGTTTATATTTCTGTAGTGTATGAATTAACTACATATATGATAGGTTAGGTTTGTAGATATGTAGTGTTTGATGATACTCATAGAAGAGATGTGTAGCATAATAATTATTACAATAGTCAATAATATAAATTTTATTAATAATCTGTACATAAGATAAGTAAATTATATTCCTCGACAGGTTGAGATAGCAATTTACTAATGAATGTGACTAAACAGAGTAGTCGATATCGAAATTTATTTTTGGCTGCAATAAAATACAATAAATAAAATGTACCTATAATAATAATAATCTTATAAATGTATAAAATTCTCGTGTCACAATGTTAGTTACCATACTCCTCTGAAACAGCTTGACCGATTTTTATGAAATTTTATACATATTCAGTAGGTCTGAGAATTATCTATTTTTCATACCTAGGGGTATGAAGTGATAAAGGTTGTCCACGTGACTCTAGTCGAGGTATCGTACATTGCCAATTGCCATATCGACTTGTCGAGAACTAAAAGTCACAAATAAATTGTGTATTTGTGTTAAATGTGACTTAGGTATTTTAGCATAAATAAGAATGAGATAAGTATTTTAATGAAATAATTGATATTATAAGATAACTACTGTTGATTTTATGTACCTAAGGCCTTTTATTTTTCACATAATAACAGTCCTTAGGTTAAGTCCTCGTTTCAGTTGGCTCAATAACAGCTGTGTGAAGTTAGGTAAGTACATGAAGCGAAAAATTGTAGTCCGCAAAACTAATATTTAATTAATAATTTTAATATTTTTTTATGGAACTGTACAATTGGATTTTTAGTTCTTGATCGTTGATATTTTTAGCTTATATTCATTTCATAATGCTTAACATGATTTATTAATTTGTTAGTTTCAGATGATAATAATGATAAAATGATAAAAATGACGTGCATTAGTGTATCAGTGATACTATATGAATAAATTATTTTGAATTTTGAAAAAATGTTACATTATTTACATATTCCATTTATGTATATTTCTTCAAATTGGCTATGTAGGTAATTGAAAATTTTTAAATATTCCATCTGTACAATAAGCATATTGTTTTTAAAACAAATGAAAACAATTTAATTGCCAAAACTAATTTCAGTTACTGTTACATTTTTTAAAACAAATAACACATTAATATTTCAATGAAAAGTTGTGCCGAGATTGTTTTACCAATTTTTTTTCGAATGGACAGTTTGCCAAATAATACTCGTCGAAAACACGTAAGTAGTTATACTAACGCCGTATACTACGCGGTTTGCCTCGTCATTTGTTATGCGCATCGCAAAGGACTGCAATATTATAGCTTGCCTGCGTTGGCGTTCCCGCCCGCCTATGACGTGGATGTCTTCAAGAAAAGAGTGAATAGGCTTTTACTAAGTTAATGTGCTCACCACCTTGGACCACATCTCCACTTACCATCATCACAATCCCATTGTTGTCAAGCATTATCTTAGTTTTGAATAACAACCCCATCACAACAGTAGCAAAAAATTGTATTGTTTTTAAGTAAAAAATTAAATAATATATATATAAAGTATTGTATATAGTATATATATGTATACTATAAAGTACAAAAAATTTTCGAATGAAAATATTATTGCTTCTTATAATGGCTTCCGAAAGAAAACAATCTGATTGAGTTAGTGAAAATAGTTTATTAGCAAGTATTTTTTGAAGTCATTACTATAAATAAATTATAAACATTATACTTAATTATAATGATTAAAGGAAGATTATAGTATCGCTATCAAGTAAAACTAAATCTCTGAGCCAAAGCACAGAATACATAATTACCTACTGGTACAGAAGAGTCACTCCACAAAATCACTTAAATACATAGCGACTTTTGCTCCGACAAAATAAGAGATTACACTTAGCTGGTTTTAGTGTCACGCTGACCATCGGCGCTGTTAGCGCGTAGCCTGTCAGTGCTGAGCGTGAGCGCGAAACGTTTCAGTATCGTGCTGATCGCCTCAAAGTATCCACATCGCGATTCTACATGTCTGTATACGCTCATGGCATCCGCTCGGCTTGACACTAAAACGCTGAAGACAGGGACGCGAGTGTGACGGTCCGCGCTGATAGCTACGCGTTATTCAAAAACGCTTCTTAGAATTTCATATATTTCGGCTATCAGCGCTGACGGTCAGCGAGTGGTCAGCGTAGGTAACACTAAAACCACACTTAATCTAATCGTCAACACACGTCGCCTCTCTTTCTAGTCAACTCTTATCCTCTCTGACAACGTCAGTTTTCATATTTTTGACGTGATAACGTCTATTAAAACGAACACCGCACGCATGAAAAACCATGACTCATCTGTCGCGTTACGCGAGCGAGCGAACAATGGAGAAAGCGCCATCTATGAACAAAACTATAGGTATACACAATAGGCTAGTTGACAAAATTTGGAAATTAGTTTAAAACTATAGCTTAGCATCTATTTCACCCCAAAAATATATTATTCTAAGAAAAATAAGTCTTTTACATTGGTATTTTGAGTTTTTAGAAATGAACTTGAAATTGACCGCGAAAAAGGCCAAGACTGTCATGGCGTTTTGAATGACGTCACACCTCGCGAAACAGCCGTGTTTGTGTATGACAGTCAATTGTGTTTTTTAATAAATAATGAATTCCTCGTATTATAAATACTGTATAGTGCCCCAATGTAAAAGTACAACGATAAAACGCCAAACAAATTATTTATATACGTTCCAAACAATAAACAAATACGTAGAAAGTGGTTAAATATGGCAAGGAGGCAAGATGCTCATCTTACTTTATCAACTGATTCCACAATTTATTTCTGTGAAGATCATTTTGATGTAAGTAATAAACACAACTTGATGTATCTATTTATAAATGTATAGTAAAAGAAATGAATTTTGCAAAATCTACCATAATATACCACACATAACCTATAAAATGTTATGACTTGAGTAGGGTTTTATGATTTATTCGAGTTAAAATTTGCCAAGCATAACGGCGTCAATTTTGGGCAAATTACTGCTGTTTGCTTTGTTAAATCCTGATTCCATAGCAAATTATATCTGTCTTTCAAGATTAAACTAAAAACGAACTGTATTAATTTAACGAGAATTGCTGAAAACTCCAAATAACCTGTTCATTTTATACGAAAATGACAGCTACAACGTAGTGTTTCGCGAGGTGTGACGTCACGCTTCCATGCGCTTCACTGATTGATGTTTAATGTCACGTGATTAAACGCCTCAATTTGTCGATTTTATTTTCCAAAAATATTATTAATCTTTTATTATTTTAATAGAAAAGCTGCATTTTTGTTTACTAATTATCATGGTTAATCATTAGAAACTCTAAGCCATTCGATTTATTCTTAGTGGAAACAAGCCTATTAAGCCAGAAAGGAACTTGCTGAAAAAATAGTTTAGTTCAGTTCTAGATGGCGTTGTAGTATAAAGATAAAAGTTTCTAATTATAAGTTAATTTCCAGAGATAATATTATATTCGAGCACTACTTCATCAATGTTTTGTCGTCAATGTTAAACTACCGTCTGTAAACCGACTTTATTTTTGTGATGACATGTGTCACACATATTGTGTGATAGATTACGAATGTGTGACACGTGTGGGAGCCCTGTGGATGACTTCAAGAAAAGAGTGAATAGGCTTTTATTAAGTTAGTGCGCTCACCATCCTAGACCATATCTTCACTTACCATCAGGTGGGATTATGGTCAAGCATTAACTTATTTTATGTAAAAAAAAAGCCCTTCTGAAAATGGCCCGACACGTCGAACGCGGCACGTACTTGTAACATCATACCAAAAGTGCGGAGTGCGCCAGGCCTGGCCAAAGCCAAAGTGATTTAACTAACCACGTATTGGAAGTGTGTAAGATTAAATATAAATTGGATTGGGCTGTACATGGGGCTGTATATTTGCATAAAACGTCTATTCAACTTTACAAAAATTACTCTTATAATAAATATGTATACACTTTAGGGAACATACCAAAACCACGTGACCCATATTTTGCAACTTTTACCCCCCTCCCCCCTCCTTCGTCACCATCCGTAGTATATGAGAAGACCCCCCCCCTCCCCCCTAGTTTTCACGTGGTAATTCATAAATACGGTTTTCAATATTTTTTTTGCAAAAACAGAGAAAAAAAAAATTTTCTTATATTTGACGACATGTGTGGCGCAATTGTTGCTAGAATATTGACTACGTGACAAAAACCAAACCCCCCCCCCTCTGTGACCCATCGTGGTGTTCTGAAGACCCCCCTCCCCCCCTAAATGGGTCACGTGGTTTTGGTATGTTCCCTTATAATATTGTTAATATTGCTCGTACATACTCAAATTATTATTGTCACCATAACAGAGTAAACTCGACATTGTTGGTATTCAACTTATCATAATTACAACTTGTAATATAAAAATACATTCAGTCGCTCATAAAACTGAAAGAATAATACTTAAATTGACATTTGCGTAGTTCCTGAACGAAATAACACGTGGGAGATAAGTTTGCACTGGAAATTATATTTAATGTACGTGGTAATATCGTCCGTCGCAACTTAATTTGCAACGTATTTTGATCATAGTCTATGGTTGATAGTGACGGCCTAGAAACTGTTGTGGCTCGTGTAATTTTCTAGTAGCTTGGTAAACATCTCTCTCCTTGTCAGGATACTTGGTCGGGAGATTCGGTGAGTGCAAGTTAACTTTTGCTGCATACCTGTAAAAGTTAAGGGTCGATATAAGGACAACGATAATTATGTTTATAAAGGATGCGACAAGGAAGGATGGTGTTTTATACAGGGTGTCCCAGCGCGAGGTGACCGTCCGGCGTCTATTGATTATTTGGACAAAACTATCGACAAAAACCATTAAATTACAGGTCTTATCGGTTTTTTTCATTACATTTTTTAGTTTTTTGTAGGGAAACCTGACTTGTAGTACTAGTTTCAAAATATTTTTTTGTTTAAAAGTCAAATAATATAAGATAATAAAAAAAGTCCAAATAATCAATAGACGCCGGGCGGTCACTTCGCGCTGGGACATCCTGTATATTTATGCTTATGATTAGGTAATTAAAATTACCTTATGCCGGCGATGTCTATCTCGTAATGTCCGCTAAGCACGTATTCGTTGGTAACTGGTTGGGGAATCCCATCTTGGTTAAAATTTTGTACAAAACCCAGGCACACCTTTAAGAAAATGCATATTATATCATTAAGTGTATCTATTTACCTGAGCTCTAATCTTGCACAGATTGAGAGATGTAGCTATTTAGTACAACGCTGCTAAGTGTGAATTAGGTGAAGTATTAACATAGCTTTAAGAATATTAAGAATCTTACGCCCCAACTCAGAGTCACTAACGTTTACTTAAATCGCTCCTTAGTACCGAATTTGTATGGTAATTCTTTACTAAGGAGCGATTAAAGTAACCTTTAGTGACTGAGTTGGGGCATTAGTGACATAGATTGCCTTGCGATGTCATGTCCATATATGTGTCCATTTTAGCCTGGTATAATGTTCAAGGTCGCGCTATCAAAATTGGTTAGTTAATCCAGACTAATACATGAATCATAACCATGTTCGATTCTAATTTAATAATTTAAATTAATAAATTAAATTAATAATAATTGTTACTATTTTATTGAAATAATTAATAATTATATTTAAATACTTTTTTGTAAAAACAGAGTTAAAAAATAATAATTTTGCTTATATTTGACGACTTTGTGGCGCAATGTGGCCCTCCCCTCTGTGACCAATCGTGGTGTTTTGAAGACCCCCCTCCCCACCCTAAATGAGGCACATGGTTTTGGTATGTTCCCTAATATAATTCACGAGTTGTGGTGCGAACCTGTTTTTTGAAGGTGTATCCATAACTCGTAGTGGTAGTTTGTCCGCAGTAGTTTCCGTCTCTGTATATAGGTTCACCGCCCCAAGACCACAGATCTAGTTCGTGATCGTGGTCAGTCAGCAATAATTGCACGTATTGCCGATGTATGCCCTCCTCGCGTTGGCGCAATAGTGCGGCTCGTCCGATGAACGGAATATCTTTCTGTAGGAACAATTGCATAATGAGGTCCAGAGAAGAAATGCCGAATAGAATGAAATCTCCATCCTGTGTGTGTGTGTGTGTGTGTGTGCGTGTGTGTGCGTGTGTGTGTGTGGAGTGTGTGTGTGTGCAGGTTGTTTAGATATAATCCTACTAATATTATACTACTAATAATAATAATACATCTACATAAGGGCAACTTATGATGTGGATGTCTTCAAGAAAAGAGTAAATAGGGTTACAATGCCGGACGCGCAGTGCCTAGGGTACTGGGTTCGATTCCCAGAGGCGGTTAATTAATTTTTACTCTTAGTCAGGGTGTGTATATTCTTGTCTTTCTGTGTCGT
This sequence comes from Thymelicus lineola, assembly GCA_963932265.1. NCBI lineage: Eukaryota > Metazoa > Arthropoda > Insecta > Lepidoptera > Hesperiidae > Thymelicus > Thymelicus lineola. The sequence continues at coordinate 2,435,148 of OZ010680.1, forward strand.
CCATGGCACCTAGAATCCTAGTGAATCATGAATCCTAGTGAGGTACTATGAATGTGTAGCTTTATTTGTTATCTATACCTAATACTAGTTGTTGCCCGCAGCTTCGCACATTATTATTTTTTCTTTTTCATGAAAAAATTTGAAAAACGGGGGAGGAGAGGAGGAACGTTTGTTGCAAATACATTTACGTATATGTTGCTATAATATGTATTTATATATAGTATTTAATTATGTGGTACGCACTGAGATTGCCTCATTAAATCTCTATTCCACGTATGGGTCTACTGGAAGAGATTTGTTAATAGGAATAAGTAGTGTCCTTGTACAAACTGTCTCTTAAATTATTTATATTGTAAATGTTTTTGTGTGTACAAAATAAATAAATATAACTGACAGTCGAGGGAGAGGGAGAGGGGGGGGGAGTTGTTAGGCGGTACAAAGTTTGCCGGGTTAGCTAGTTATTTATAAATAATATTATACTTACATCGAACTTGACGCGCCAAGTGCGACCGCATTCAAGAGGCGTGGTCATGGTATCGAGGTCCTGGCCCCAGAACGCGAAGAACTTCTCAACCCGCAGCGCTCGCGACGCATAGTACCCCACGTGGCTGATGCCGTACTTCTCGCCCACACTCATCAGGCGATTGTACACGTGCAGCGCGAACTGACAATTAGGATGTTGACTAATTTTAGGATTCAATTTTATTTCATAGACAGAACCTTAATATTCACGAAAAAAACATTATATTAATAATCTTCAATTTAAAAACAAAAAAACTTGAGAGGTGTCAAGGGACACCCGGATGGAACGAAGTTCCTTTCGATTTAAGTATTGTTTTCCGCGCTCAGCAGTGTGATTCAGTAATATGAAACTAGATGGCAAGATACGATAAGTATATGTTTCACCTCACTATTTTCGGTGGTATAGTTTTAATAAAAAGTCCCCACCCTACCACCAGGGATAAAGTATGGCCAGGGGTATGGTGGGTCCGTCATGGAATATTAGAATTAGGGAATGCAAATCTCGCGAGATTGGGGCTCAGGCGAGATCTCGCGAGTTTATGTATAACAATACTGCGAGATCTCGCCAATTTCGAGATCTCGCGAGATTGGTAGTTTTGTGTGTTTTCTTTGCAAATAATCACAATATTTGAATAAATTAGGAAAAAAATAGTAAAAATTGTAAGTATTACAAGATAAACATTTATTTTCATGAATTTTTTCAATAGACTTTTATGTACCAAACATTGTTTGACGTATCTGTCTATAATTTTTAATAAACTTCTTAAAAGTAAACTCTGACTTACGTAGCTATCAAATAACAAAGGTTATTTTTGAAGGTTTATCCGAGTCAGCGCCCGGGGGTTTTAACATTTTAAAATCTTAACTATACACAATACACAACCAACCTAGCTTTTAGCTCATGTTTATTGGGAACGGTAACCACTTAGTGACATATTTAAGTAAGGGAATGATTTCACCATGTTTGAGTATATAATTGGTTTAATAACTACTATAGAAAGACCCCAGAGATTATTTGAGTTCTTAATAACGTTAACGCAAATGTAGCATGGACATTATAAAAATCATCATTATTATCACAACTTGACTATCCACCACGACCCAGCGGCGGCAAAGCGCGGATTATCAGAATTCACATACCAGAGAACATTATGATAGAGTGATAAAAGATTTTTATATGCATTACTTACTTCATTCGGTATGTATAAAACATAACCAAGTTCCCCTGTGTGCGTCAAATTCATCGCTCTTATGCCATTCGCGAGTCCCACGTCTATCTCCTTGAACGTGAAGAATGGAAAGTTCGATGGAGACAAGTCCGTGTCGGTGAGTTCGGACAGAAGATTCCTTGTGAACGGCCCCAGTATACAAATGGCTGTATACATCGAAGTGACGTCAGAGAGTGTGACAGACCCGTTCCTTGGGAGATGACGTTTTAGCCAAACTTTGCAACGCGTTTGTTGTATAGTTGGAGCAATCATCATATAACTGAAACGAAATTTTAAGCATTTGAAGATATTTATTTGATTGATGAATTCTTGTTCTTGAAACGTGACTGTGTTTAGCACAAATGTGTATTTTCACGGCATTACTGTCAACCAGAATCTTAAACTGGCTCTTTGGTACTTTTCTAGTCACGCTAATAAACATTTATACCAATGCTACCCTGCGCAGCGTTTATGTTTCACGCCTTATTGATTGAAATGAAATGAAATGAAATAATCGTTTATTGACAGTGTTACAGTTTTAGTTGTTACATTTTAATTGCATGTATTTAAAACGGTCTGATGCCTGAACTAGGATCAAAGTCTGTATTTCTGGCACCAGCTCTTTAAGCTACATAATATTATTATAATATAATACTATGTAGCTTAAAGAGCTATAATAATAAGCTACATAATTTCATAATATTTAAATTTTTACGCCACACTGACAATACGTAGGTAATAAATAAAATACACATTATGTATACTAAAAAAAGTACATACACATTACATAATGATGTAGAAAAATAAAAAAGTAGCGGAGCTACTATGATAACTAGAATAACTGGTGATCTATCGACCAGTATGTGACCAGACTACGCTAAACTAATATAAAGAAATAGCCGATACATACTGGTTTTCGGAGATGCGCGCTAAACTGCAGTCGTTTTCATACCCTCCGCGATCATTCTGCATTCCCGTGTGTATTATACTGCCCACAGCCACATCAACGTCATTTGAACACAAATATTGAAGGAGATCGACTACCTCCCTCCCTTTTGACTGCAAATAAACATTGAAACATCAAAGGAGAATGTACTTCTGGAATTAGATGTAAGCACAATTCACCATTATGTTTCTTTTATGTCCAAACGTATTATTCTGTACTTTATTCTTCATTGTTGTCACCAAGTACTTAAATACTACGTTTGTTTGTTGTGTGTGTGTGCTACAAGTAATACATTAGGATATCAATCGATAAATAATTGGTATTCGAATCTAAGAAATGAATGACACAAATACGGATTTTTAATCTATACCAATATTATAAAGAGGAAAGATTTGTTTGTTTGCATTGAATAGGCTCCGAAACTACTGAACCGATTTGAAAAATTCTTTCACTGTTTGGAAACTACACTCTCCTCAGGTGACATAGGCTATATTATATTTTGAAAAAAATTAGGGATCCTTAATAAAACTCCAATAATGTAACCCAAAGTGTAAAAAAATAAGAAAACCGAAGCAAAGCGAGGATGGTTACTCGTGATTTATAAATCGAATTACATTTAATTATTATAAATTACATTACAATTATATATTGTACTCATTAGCTCGACTATATCTTCAATTGTAAATAGATTTGAATGTTGTATGACTATGTAGGTACGCTTACCTGTAGATCAATTTTGGTGAATGAAGAATAATCGGCCAAGCCTACAGTCTCGCGACACGCCCAATATTCCCTCTGTACGATGTCAAACCAGTGCGGTTTACCAAAGGTTTTAGTGTGAGCGATTTTGAACGGACGAGTCTTCGAACTTTCTTGCGATCCTTGGTCTTTTTCTAAAAATTTCTCCAACGTTAAAAAATTAAATTGTTTATCGATATGAAAATAGTTTAATTCAATCAATGAAAGGTGTGTATAGCAAATTTTCCTTATATTAGGTTGAGGTCGCTTAAGTAACGAACTTGGTTTAAAAGTGATTAGGTCTTACCAATGGCTTCAAACCACGTAGGTCTCTCGTATCCCATAACCTGTCCGAACACAGCGCCATTGTCCCGTAGCGTTGGGTATATCGGAGACATGCGAAGGTTGCGTCCAGTCTCAAACTCGTGGAATGGATACGGCATGCCGTAATGTACGCCTGATAACAATTAATGAGTGAGAAAGTTGCCTAACGCCCCAACTGTTACTTAAATCCACAGATTACCCCCAATAGATACCGCATAACTGAAATTTTCTTAGAGTTTGAACTCACAAAATTTGGCGGAAGGTGCGGCTTGCGGGGGACATCAAAATGCGCTGTGATTGGCTATTTCTAATTCATACTTGAACTTGACGGATCAGTATTGGTCGAATAATGTCGTGAACATGCAAATGCAAGTACGTGTTGGCGCGCGTCAGTTGCCTTGTATGCGGTATCTATTGGGGGTAATCTGTGCTTAAATCGCTCCTTAGATTCTTTACTAATGAGCGATTAAAGTAACCGATAGTGACTCTGAGTTTGGGCGTAAGAGTCATAACTCACTGGGACGGCTTGGCTACATTGCTGCCAACGTAACATAATAGAATACATCGTTTGGAAAGGTATAGCGACTACCGACTTGGCAACCACGTACATCTCAATACAAAATACTTGGCTACGTAGTCTAGTGTCGCCATGGCGGCGTCTAGGTGAACTATGGCTTACAAAACCTCTTTTAAATTAAATTACAGCAATATTATAATATTATTTACTACTAACATCAACAATTTCAACTTGGCCAATAATTTACTGTTATTAAAAACGCCGTGCTAAATGTATATACTAAACGCAGACTTGTGGCAGGCGGAGTAATAAAACGTGCAAAAGAGACGGCGCACATCATTTTCTCTCTCGCACTTGCACTGTTTATGGATGACGTCACACAGGCACAGAGATGCGAAACACCTAATTTCCATATAGTGCAAGTGCGAGAGAGAAAATGATGTGCGCAGTTTCTTTTGCACGTTTTATTACTCCGCCTGCCACGAGTCTGCGTTTAGTATAGTATAATATATCATACCCGGTACTTCCTTAACACGATCTCTGAGGAAGCGTTTATTGTTATGGAGTCCAAGGAACCGGTTGATGCTCAGTTCGTGCATGTCATACTTGGTGTATCCGTCCACGATCTCATCAACGGTCGCCTCGGCCACGCCCCCTGCGGCCGATATGCCAACTGTCTTCATCCCAGCTGCCACGTGATAGTTGAACATCTGTGCAATGTTGCGCTCGTTACAATGTGACATTAATATGATTATACTCATTACAGACATATAGACACACTACACAGACATTATATATATTACAGTTGAGAAAAAGAGAGTTTATATGACAGGCCACGAGCAATGTAGGGCTCCGTCGTTGTAAGTTTATCGACTACGAGTAACCGCCCTCGCTTTGCGTCGGTTTTCTTTATTTTTTACACCTTTGGTTACATTATTGGAGTTTTGTTAAGGATCCCTAATTTTTTTGAAAATATAATATAGCCTATGTTACTCGGAGATAGTGTAGCTTTCCAACAGTGTAAGAATTTTTCAAATCGGTTCAGTAGTTTCGGAGCCTATTCAATGCAAACAATCAAATCTTTCCTCTTTATTATTAGTATAGATATAGATATAGATTACTCGTTAACCTACAAACCCTCAGTAAGCGTAATATTTTCCTTGTAATTTTATCATATTTATAAGATATTTTTGTGATTTTTTACACATGTCCAACTCCAACCGTTTAGCTGGCAGAGGGAGGGGTTCCACTCCTTCATTAGTACATAATAATATATCAGATACAAAATCTTACGTCATGAGAATATTCAATCAAAAAAACAGTAGATATAAATTATCACATTAAAAAAAATGTCTTCTTCCAAAAGATGGTTATAGATCTTCCATTCATGTGATTGTGGCAACACACGCGAGTATACGCAACATACAAAACGTTAAATAAAGTATTACATTTGATATTCCGTATACTTAGGCGTGTTTCCAATTCCTGAAGTCCGATACTCATAGACTCCTCTTCATAAATTCCATTCCACCAATTCGTCTTTTTTCTATGTGATGATGAAAAGTCTCCGCAGACGGTCCGATTCCACGAATTTAGCTCAGCTCGCTACCAAGCCAGTAACACGCTAAATCCGTAAATACGAACTATCCGAAGAAACTTCTGAAATTGTTCTCCTTTTTCTCACAGTTTATTCTTGAAATTTGTTTTCACTCTTCTCACATTCCTATTATATTTAACACAATGTCATAAAAATCGTTAGAGCTGTTTTAGGGAACATCATTACAAATATAACAAATATTGCTCGTTAGATAAGTTAATTAATTAGTGCTTTAAATTTATATTAGTGTGCATAATACGTATAGGTAGGTATATATTTGTAATATGTACAACCTGTAGCCCGAATACCCTGTAGCCTAGTTGGTAGCGACCCTGCCTGCGAAGCGAGGGGTCCCGGGTTCGATTCCGGCCGGGGCAGATAAATATTTGTACTCGGGTCATGGGTGTTATTGTGATGTGTTACTCGTATATGTGTCGTCCATGCCACCCGCGACACAGGTAAAACTAAAAACCTACTGCAGGGGTATGAGTGTGTAAGCGTTTATTATGTTATTATTTATATGGGACCGCTAACCTCAGGGGCCTCCCCTACGATCCACTTGCAGTCGGGCGAGAAGGCCTCCAGTCCGTTGCAGAGTGTGTGCAGAGAGGCCTGGCTGAGAGAGGGCACGCGTTTCAACAACTCCTGTAGCAGCACGTGGAAATGGTCCCAGTCCTCGGGCACGCAGCGCTGGGCCGCGGTGTCAACTGCGACCAGTGATAAATGCTTCAATATCTATCTTTCAATCTCTCTAATATTATAAATGTAAAAGTTTTTAATTATAGTGATTAACACAATACTTAAACACAATATTTTTTTTGTCTGTCAGTTTGCCTGTTTGTCCAAGCTAAGATCTGGACGGCTGTACCTTTAATGGGTCATGAGTCAGCCGCCAAACGACTCGTCGTGTTCCGGCTGGGGGCTTGAGAGCCAGTTCTTTCTTTCTTTTTCTTCTTTCTTTCTTGGCCGGCAACGCATCAGTGATCAAAAAAAAATGTTGCTGATGTGATGTTCATGGGCGGCGATAGCCACTTACCATCAGGTGGATCGTCAGCTCGTTTGCCGGCTATTTCCATAAAAATAAAATAAATAATGGGACTTGAAAGACAGTGCAGTTATAGCGCAACATATAGGCCAAGTTCCCGGAAATCTCACGGAATCGGGATTTACGCGCGAAAACCTCCCACGCGATCGTAATCGCGGACAGATTTGGTAAATAATACAGTAAATATTAAAAAAAACATACTTACTCTCTTCTTCATTTACCGGTTTGGCAATAGGTTCAAAACCACCCGCCAGTATACATCCGTCTCTTTCTCGAAGATAGATATAACCATCAGGATCTCTGACTACTGAAATAGACAAAACATGTAATGTGAAATCCACACCAAAATGTTTGGTTCACTTCTACATAATAATTCTACATAATGTTTGGTTTACACCTACATGATCGAGCAAAAAGCCACACAACACAGTTACTATTTGTGAAGCAGCGTATCTATCATTGGATAAAAAAAAGTTATGTACATTTTGCTGGTTATTGAATGTTGCCGTGTTGCATAATGTTGCTCAACAAAAATTTACCGCATTTAATTACAAAAATGCACCAATAAACTTGGTTGGGATTATACTCTGCTTTTGGAGCTCCACCACAAATAAATATTATTAAATAATAATACATACTTAGGTATTTATAAATCTTCAATACCTGGTGTCATGGGATCCAAATTATCAATCTTCTTTGTATGTAGATAGTAGTGTTCGCACGGTAGCAAAGGGACTTTTATTTGTGGCTTAGCCAGTTGACCGACCTGCGTACACAAATACCTATTTATATTATTTATCCAACAATGACTTTGTGGCACAGTTGATAGTAACCCTAGATAACAGTAGTTGATAGAATCAAGCAAACGCTTCGGGATTTTGATGGCGCTATGTTAATCTACACTGACACAATGTTTTGTGACTAGTGTTTTCGTATTCTATATAACATAATGATGTATACTATATAATAAAATAAAATAAAACTTTCCTCTTTAATTTATTTTAACATCATACGGGTAATATCATATAGACTACAGTCGTCGGTCAATCTGTTAAGCAATGACATTATATACAAGACATGCCAACACGGCGCTAGAAGTACGCCAGTCGAATGTGCATAAGTATAGCGATTTCAATTCATACAGTTGATAGCTGCCGTGAGTGAGGCCGTCTTTGGGCCGTCTATAGTTTCACCAAAATGCCGAGTTGTTTTGAGATTTCGAAAAAATCATATCTCCAAATTGAATAAAAATGATGGATTACATACCATAGGTAAGTAGTACATAAAACGGTATGTTAAATATTGGTACTAATATCGAATATTTCTTTTAACTTTTACCGACTGTTCCGTACTGAATTTCTTAGTGTGCTAAGTGTGCAAATGTATGCCATTTGGTCATAGATCTCGTGACGCGCTGTGACGCGAGCGACCTCGAGCGACAAACACTAGCTGTATTTTTCACTATTATTATGGTTTTAGTAGTGCCATCCCTTTTACATAATTTATCAATGTGTGATCGGTTTAATGAAACAAAAGATAAACGTGTGTGTGTTGAAGCTCGATCGGAACAGATTTTTTGGTTGATTTGTAAGGGCATAACGTATCTTTAGTTTTAATATCATTCCTGTTAAGAGTATCTCCGCGCCATCGCAGTTTAGCCGTAACAATCCATCCACGACCAAATATCGTGAATACCCGTATTATAGTAAAATGTATTTAGTCCACGATGACTTAAGTTTAAAATCATGTATGACCGCTTAATTGATGGGTTAACATGAACTTTATGCATTTGCAATGGTGACCTGCGGGCCTATTATGAACTTTTATAAAACCATTCATGTTCCAGGCAATTCATTTGTCGGGCTTTAAACGACGTATGATTGGCTAAAAAGTGTCACGTGACCGCTTTCGTAACACGAATTTGACGTTTACACTGGAACTTTGCTGGAATTAAGAGTTCATAATAGAACGGTTGTGCGTATAATTTTCCCGAAGCAAAGCGATTGATGGTTACTAAAAACGTCCATCATAGCGTGCCGCGAGTATAGTTTAGGTATAAATAATTAGTACCTGCCTAGCCCAGAAGCCTGCACAGTTGACGAAATATTCGCATTCAATGGAACCGAGCGGTGTTTCCACGCCAGCGACTCGATCATCCTTCGCGTGCACTGCAGTGATCGGGCACTCCTCCATAACGTTCACACCTGAGTAAATAACATACCATCTATAGGTTGGGGAAAACTTTACTTCATATTTTATTTGTGAATTAAAAAACCGTTTTTAAGTTTTTTTACAATTTAAGTGTAATATATATAGGTATGTTCCCCGTGTGGTGCCGGGTCCACTTCGTAGAATAGCACCACTCCTACCTCTGGACGTGGAGCTTTACTATTGCCCTAATCCACAAGCTCGAAGTCGCACTTCGTCCGAAAGGAAATAATGAGGAAATTTGCGCCAGGTTTCAAGGATTATTAGAAGCTACTTACCATTAGCTATTGCCTCCTTCATCAGAGACATGCACAGTAGATGTGGATCACCGACTCCGTCGCCTGGTATCCACAACCCACCCAGTATATCTTCGATGTTTAACATCGGCCAAATCTCCTGACATCGTTGCGGACTCACAAGCTCACAAGGAATTCCCCAGGAACTGTCTGAAAGTAACTCTTTAAGATTGATTTCTCGTTTTATATATCACGGATTGGCGCATTAAAACCGCTTTCAGAATAGCAATAACTACGATAGTAATCGCATATTATAATTCTGTCTTATAATTATTATGAGTAGGAGTAATCGCGCTGCTAGCGCTGGTGCTTTATGTTGTCAACACAATGGTTCTATATTAAGTATAGTTTACATACACTGATTGGCTCTTCATTCTTCTATACACCGTCATTCTGTCTCTTGTCCTAGCCAGGAGCAGCGACCCGCATTGCTTCCAGCCGGTCGGCCTCCCAAGAGCCTCTAGTTCTTGTAGTAGACGGATTGACGACTGCGCCAGACGAACTTGCGCTAACGAAGGCTTGAAGGCCCCTACGAGCCCCGATGAATGCCATCGACTTCCTGCACCCACCCTAAGTAATTTTTATTATCATTAATATATGTATATCATTAATATGCAACTAACATTTTAGTTTTAGGTAGGGGAGATCTAGGAGGGTTGTGACAATTTTTGCGTTAGCTGAAATATCTCAGAAATACCTTCAGAAAACTTACAAATGTAAATAGCTAGTTTCTTTGACTAATTGAAATTACTTAAAAACGTAATAAAAATAGTGAGGGAATATAAGTAAATCGAAAAAATTTAAAACCGTGTCACATCCCTCCTAGCACCGAGGTAAGTTGTGACATCGGTCAAAATAAGTTGTGACAAGTGTTTATTGGGGCATTTAATGTAAAACAATACAATGAAAATATTTTTGATAAATAAACCATTCTTATTTAAGTATGTAATATCCAAGTCATTTTTACAAAACCAGAAAATGGACTTGACGGCTTTTATGGCAGATATTCCTTAAATTGTTACTAGCTCGCTTTTTGCTACTCAAAGTCATAGGAATTAAGAAATGCACCCGAAAGCCTCCAATATAGCTCAGCGTCTTAAATCTTACAATAACAACCAGGAAAATGGCATTACCTGCCCTCTGTGGCACGGAAAAGCTCAATACTTTTTTCCATTAGCGGTCACCCATACAACTACCTGCCTAGCCCGCTGTTGCTTCATTTGGCTGATAACTTAGGAGCGACACAAACTGCCGGGCAACTTAACTTAAGAACACTTCATTAATCCATACTGATATACACAAACCAAATTTCAGGTTAGCCTAATGCCTCAAATCTGATTATTACAGTACCTCATCTTTGTCCAAATCAATTGTTTGCAACCATAGAATGCTTTGAGATAAAAAATAAATATTCTTTGAGGTAGCTTCTGTTTATTACGTATGTAGTACTAAATACATATTACTAAGCATAAAAAATCGTGAGGTACATCGTGCGCAAAGCCAAATATTCATGGTTCTAAGCTTCTCCTCTGTATTTGGTGGGAACAGCAAGGTGTTATTTATTATGAGCTCCTCAAACCGAATGAAACTATCACGGGAGATCGCTATCGACTACAATTGATGCGTTTAAGCCGAGCCATGAAATAAAAACGGCCACTTTAAAAGCAGAGGCACGAGACAGTGATTTTGTTGCACCACAACGCTCGGCCAGATGTTACGATACCAGTGAAAACTTAACTGGAAACACTTCGATGGAAAGTCTTACCCCACCCACCATTTTCACCGGATATAGACCCTTCCGACTACCATCTATTTCGTTCAAAGGCACATGGCCTATCTGAGCAGCACTTCCAATCGTATGAAGATAGCAAAAAATGGATTGATTCATGGATAGCCTCAAAAGAAGTTTAGTTTTTCCGACGCGGGATTCATTTGGTGCCAAAAAGATTTGAAAAGATAGTGTCTAGTGACGCGCAATACTTTGACTGAAGTATGTTTTAATAATTACTGTGGATAAAGCGTTTATTTTCCCAAAAAAAACAGCGAGAACTTATTCAAGGACTTAAACATACGACCACATACTACTAAGTAAATACCTACTTACTTAGCCTAGATTTATTTGAAACGTCATATCTTCATAAAAGTAGCATGGGCATATAACTTGTAATTAAACTTCAGATTTATTTATTATTTTTTCAAAAAACACAACCCTGACATTGCTAGAGAGGATATAACATAGTGTTAAAAAAAGAGGGAACTCCTTACGCGTTTCTGATTAGCGCTGTGCGATCTGAATTACACTTTATTGTGTCGGGGCGAAAGTCGCTATTTATTTAAATGATTTTGCGGAGTGAGTCTTCTGTACTATTATGTACAATAATATTATGTCTTCTGTGCCTAAGGTCACAATTTTAGAAACATAAGTATACGAATATATAGACTATAAAAATTTGAACTGAAGACTTACTTTTGGCGATTTTTTTCCCTTGAATGTTGTAGTCCCCTAACCATTTACCTTATATCGGCGGTGCGTCCCGCTACAAATAGCGCACCGAAAAGTTTATTAACTTGACAAGTGCGAGTTAAACTCGCTTGGAGCGGGTTCCGTACGTTGGTTATGTATTTACCGTTATTTTTCTATTTTATTCATTTTTGCCCCCGTTTTTAAGACCATAAGACTTCTTATAGGTTTTCCTGTAATATATAAATAAAGAACTATTTTCTGTATTTTTCTCAAAACTCTAGCCTCAGTAGTTATGAAGATTAGGGGGGGGGGAGATGGTAAATTTTCGTCTTAACAACTCTTGTTTTATTTATACCTTCGTATTTGGGTCACAAAAAAGTACCAAATTTCATTTCATCTGGTTCAGTAGTTTCGGAGAAAATTGGTTGTGAAAGGCGGTGGCCCAAACAAAGTAGTGATCCTGTAAGGGTTCCGAGTTCCGTTTTTTCACTCGGAACCCTAAACATTACGTAGGTTTCGAGAAATCGACGTTGTCACAACTCACCTCTGTCACAGCCCGCCTCGGTCTATTTAAGTTGATATATGATTAAAGACGGTTCAAATTACGAAAATTTTCTGATCAAATTTATTATTTTTTCAAATGGAGATTAATGGGGATTAAGTATTTGACAATACCTATTAGGAGTGCGAATCCATAGGATTCTACTGGAAATTTAGAATACAAAAAAAAGGTTATTTGACAATCAGGAATTAAATTACAAAAATATTAATTAATTACAATTCTCAAGTTCTTATCATTCTTATCATTATGATACTAAAGAATTTGAAAAATTTCTAATAAAAAATTATTGTGCAAATTCAGAAATAATATTATGTTATAATAAACTCATACAGACATCAAAAGATAAAGAGGAGTTAAAAGTAAATTTAAATACCCAAAGTTACGCAAATTGAAGCGTGTTTTGATGAGGTTACGTTACGCTAAAAGGGCGCGATAAATCGATACTAGTCGTCCAGAGACGAGGGGTGCGCGCCGCCGCTGTCTGCCCCCAATTGGCCGCGGGGTAAGGCACCATAAATTTATTGATTTTAAATTTGTCGCGTCGAGCTTCCTACTTTCATGACACGCGGTTGAATCTGTTACATGTATCTATTTATGATATTCGCTCGATCGTAGCGCGTTAGACATATACATGTATAGTGTTTTCAACATGACAACACTGTTGGCATATCTAGTACATATAGATCATAGATAGCAGCTTTTTCTGTTTACTACACAATATGGTATTGCGTTTTTACTAAGTATAGTTTTGAGATTTATCTCGATGCATATATTATGCATTTATATTTATTTTCCAATATTAAAATTTAACATTAAAAATGTACAAGTACCCTGTACAAGTACAACAATATTAAAATTTAACATGCCGCGTTCGACATGTCTGGCTAATTCAGAAAATTCATAATGGCTGTCATACGGTCGTAATCTATGACACATATTAAATATGACACAATATTGTCACTAACTTTCAGATTAATTTTATTCTTTTAAAAAAGACAACCCTGACATTGCCAGGAGGATAAGCGATAGTGTTAGAAAGGAAGGCAACTCATTACGTGTTTTTGATTAGTGCTGTGCAACCCAAATTACACTTTAGTGGGTTGGAGCTAGAGTCGTTATTTACTTAAATGATTTTGAGGAGTTCGCCTTCTGTACTTAATATAAATACTATTATTTCTTCTATGGTTATATCTACATAGAATTCTAGACTATGACACTTTATGGTGTAGTCCTGTCCGCGTGAAGCTGTAAAGGTCACTAGGGCCAACAGCAACTATCCATTCGAAAAAAAAAACTTTATTGTGTTAGAGCAGTCGTTATTTATATAAATAAAGAACAATGCCCAAAAATTATTTTTTATTTTTTGTAGCGTCTTAAAACGTCAGTTATACCGAAGCAATTTTTGTACGTATTTTAAAATTAATACCTGTACCCGTATTACCCAGCGTAAAATAGTTTTATTAATAAGTGATGAATTGACTATAATAACAGTTATGTCAACAATGTCCATTTTCATTCGGGCACTCACTTCGATACATAGCTTGTATCAAGCAAGATATAGGGAGACTTCTGGCCAATATTACACACAGAATTTCGTTATAAATGTTGGTAACAAATGTAATGATGTCAAATTTCCATTTCCGGTTGTCAATCAAAAAAAAGTCAGAATAAAAAATAATGGTACAAATTACATTCTCCCCTACTCTATGACTCAATGGTTATAAGAATTCAATCTCAAAATACTTTGGTTCTGGGGTGTGTCTGCTGAAAATTCTTATATATCTAAGCTCAGAAATTAAAGCGGCGATTTTTAGATTTTTTTTTATTTTAAGACGCTAAAGTTGAAAATGAAATAAAACGATGTATGGCAGTTGGGCATTGTTCTTTGCAGAGTGACTCTCTGTATCAATAGGTTCTATTATGTATTCTGTGCTTAAACTCTAATTATTTATTATTATTATTTATTAATTATTAACTCTAATTATTTATTATTATTATTATTAAACTCTAATGAATACGTAATAGAGCATTATGATTGATGAGTAGATTTGACCGAGTATATTGTTATAGTAATAATATTTACTATAAAATTCATATCTTTATTAAAATTTGACTTTAGCCTTTTGGAATTAACATACTCATTTTATACAAGAATTTGCTGTTAATCTTTCTTTTGTTATGAGATCACTTTAATTTTATGATTATTAGCAGGAACCTCAACAAATTCATTTATCAGTGAGTTTTATTGGAACTCAAAGAAGTTTGAACATTAAGGAACCTAACATATCTACAAATCCGCCATTTTGAAAAAACCTTGATTCAGCAGCCAGTGATGAAACATGTGTCAGTCAAGTGATATATTTTCTGAGATATTTGAGTTCAAAATCGTAAAAGACAATGGATTTACTAATGCTTTATCATTAGTAAATTCATTGTCTTTTTTGTTCAAAAATGTATGTGTGTAGTATACCTTTTTTCATTTGTGGTCCACTAAATTATAAAAAAACAAGAAAATGATTTCTAAATGTTAATGTTTTATTTTTCTGTGTTTTTGAATTCAAATATCTCAGAAAGTATATCACTTACAATATTTCATCACATAATATTTTTTTAATGGAATTACTTATGGATTGACAAATATTTCATCAATGACCGCCAAAACAAAGATTTTTCAAAATGGTGGTACTTGTAGGTATGCAAACTAGTTTCAATACCCTTAAAATTTCAAATTTTTTAACAAAACTCCCCAGTGAGCTTCTATATTTATTTCGTTTGATACTGATGATACTGATGATGTGATATAATTCACTGTTAATTTTACACATACCTCTACAGGTTATTCTCACTACAAACACATCGTCGCTTAGGTAACAATACCGCGGAAGTTAAATTTGACTAGTTTTCAGGAGAGACAAAAAACTGATTTATATCTTTTAAATACTTCAAACATGTGTACTAAATACATAGATAGGTATATAATAGGATCAATTATGATGTTATAAGTAAAAATATGTGTTTTTAATAGTGTATAAGTATCGACAAAATCTATCCAATGAAGTATAAAACGTCATTGACCAATTTTCGACTTACGCGGTATTGTTACCTAAGCGACGACATGCCATATTCCAGTTGCCATAGTTGCTGCTTCAGAACCACTAGCGCCTACTTGACACTTGCATATTTATATCTATCTTTTACCACCTAGATAATGAACATCAAATTAGACATCGGAAAGCTTTTTTACACTAAAACTTTGAATTTCATGTGCAATTTTTCCAGCATCAGATGCAAGGTATCAGTTGCAACTCTTGGCGATGCAATGTTTAAGAGAAAATTAAAAAGTCTTGGGTCTCAAGTGGGGATCCTTTACTTTGCTTAAATAACATTAGCAAACCTAACATAACTATTCTTGGATTTAAGTTCAGAGGTTTTTTTCATGGCAGGGAGCTTCGAATAGAAGCATAGCTCTTTACTCCCATAAAAAAATGAAATAAAAAATCAATGGTTCTTTTCTTAGATACCTGTAAAAAAATTCAGCTTGATTTGAATTGTTTTTATTGTAATATTTTGTCTTTACTTCCACCGCAATAATAAAGAAAGAATAAATATGTATTTTCTTACACAAGTTTCATAAATGGAACTTGTTGATTCAAAGCTTAATCTCCATTGCTCCAAAATGTGTCACATTAATACTTAAATTTTTTATTGAAACTATCTATTTATTTAATACTATAAACCTACCTAATAATAAATATAGATTCGACATTTGAAATTCTGGAATAAAAAATCCAGAACATAATTATATAATATCAACAGAAGCAGCATATAAATAGCAGAGTTTAAAAAATAATCTAATACTACCTACTTTTCTTTTTCTATGAGAACAGTCTGGTGGCCCCAGCCTCTTCTCGCCAGATGATAGGCCACAGCCGCACCCATGACGCCGCCACCACATATTACGACCTTAGTCTTCGAAGGCAGGCTAGTAATGCACCCACCCAGCCTCTCTTCATGATCCAATACGCCTAAACTGGATAACGATCTACTTCCCACCCGAATGCACTTGTATGCACTATATTTATGGAGTCCACAGCGGAAATGTCTGCCTATCATCCTCATATTCTACTGCGCATCTACAATTGCACTATCGACCTAAGTCTAGTTCACATCAATAAACCTGCAAACACTTCTAAAAATATTCAGCGACAGTAATCTACTCTCCAACTCAACAGTCAAAATTTGACAAGACAGGTCAATCACAGAATACATTGAGAATACAGCATAGAATATTGTATTATGTATGTCACCGGAAAATAATAAGAACCGTAAGTTTATAAATTTCCTAGGAAATTTATAAACTTTCGTAGGATTCTAAACGAGAGATAAATTGTATTATTTTACGGCCACATTTTCGGAAATTTATCAATCTGCGACGTCTCGTGGTAAATTTATAAACTAACGGATTGCCCATTCGTAAAATTCTAAACGGCTCGACCAATCACAGAAGAGCTTTTAATTTTACGCTTCTTTAAAATACGGAAAATAACACACTGCTCTCTGATTGGTCGATGTTGACAGAGGCGATGCTTGTGTCCATAGACTTAGGTACAATCAGACTTGCCAAACTATACACTATAAATCTATCAGTTTCGATTACCTACCTAACAGTATTTTTACTTTAAAACTATTTAGGTACCTATAATACAGGTTTACTTTTTTACATAATATACTAATAATCCCTACTTAAGGCGAAGCACCTCGCCATGAAAAAACAACTGAACTCAAATCAAAAGAAGGATAGGTTAGGTTATGGTTGTCTGATTTTATTTAGGAAAAATAGGAACCCCGCGAAGCGGGGTTCCGTCGACATCTATGGCGAAGCCCCTCGCCATGAAAAAACAACTGAAATCGAAAGAATCTGATTCGCCAACTTCGTGTGTGCAATCATGTCATAGTTTTGGTCATGGCCACTTAAAACTTTCGTAGCTCTGTGGTAAATGTCACTTCGTCAACAAAGGAGAAGGAACACGTAACTTATTCAACCAATCAGAGCGCATATGGCGTTTGGTTATTGGTCACTTATTATTTTACGAGTGAGCTCGGTTAGTTTATCAATTTCCGAAAATGTGGCCGTAAAATAATACAATTTATCTCTCGTTTAGAATCCTACGAAAGTTTATAAATTTCCTAGGAAATTTATAAACTTACGGTTCTTATTATATTCCGGTGACATGTATATAACAAAGTACTCTGTGTAGGATTCGAACGATACTTTCGATACTGAGTAGGTATCGATACTTTTGTTCGCGATACTCGATACTCGTAACCTGGTAATTACTCGCAAGTACTCATATTATTATGAAACGTCGGTATCGAGTACTTTTAAAATACTGAGTACTTTTATTTATTTATTTATTTATTTAACAATTTTTGTACACAAATACAGTATGTGAGACTTAATAATAGAAAATTTGTACAAAGGTACTGCTTATTTCTATCAGAAATCTCTTCCAGCAGACCTAGGAATGTATGTATGTATGTATGACCTTTTCAGTATTTTCATATGGAAAAAGATCAACTATGGCCCGTTTTAGCGCTCGGACTAAACAGAAAGTGTAATCGGGACATGAAATTCACTGTCGACGACCTTTTTTTTAGCTCTGATTTGACTGTGATCCTCGCAAGTACTGGATACTCGATTCTGAGTAGTATCGATACTTCAGGACCGATACTCTTTTGGTATCGACACCTTACCCGTCGATACCACACGAGTACTCGGTATCGATACCAGAGGCCGATACTTCGAACCTTGTGATTGTATACTGGAGCCATAGATATATCTATGACTGGAGCAAAATTAATGCGACGTATGTATCCATAGATTTATGTATGTATCTGTGCCTGTGCAGTCCACAGCACAGAGTAGTGCTTACCTATATACTTTGTTATATAAATGGTCCTTAAACCACAGCTTAAACAGAGTGCTGTCATGCAAGTCTATAATAGTCGAATCATATCCATAGTCGAATCTAACGAGTTGAACCCTATATCGATATAGAAAAATTAAAAGTCGAATTCGTATTTCGATTCGACGAACTATAATAACTTGACAAATATACATAGTGTTGCTAGCTTTGCCTTTAAAACGAAGAAAATTAATAGTGAGGCCCGGTAATCCACCCTCGTATGATTAAATACGAGCGACGATCTCAGAAAAAAGCGATGACGTCATATACAAGTCGGAGACTACGTTAATTTATAACATTTATTATCTTACACCCAGTTGCACAAAGCTCTTCATTAATGCGTCATTACTTAAAGGCGTCATTAGTGCTAATGAAATCTTTATTTTAAAGTCGTTGCATATAACTTTTACCACCAACATTAGGCCTCACTAAAGTTCCATTAACTATAACGACATTAGATAACTTATGAACATCGAATTAATGAAGAGATTGCAAATAGCCAATCATTGTGCGTAAAAAATACGTTTAACTGTCAATTTGGCTGCTCGAGTCACTACTGTCAGTTATCAATTGTGTTTTGACATTTGTGAATCGAAGTGTTTGTCTAGATTTTGGATGTAACGGACGGTACCGTAAAACGGGGTGAATAGAATTGCAGGGGTGAATAGATACAAAACTAAAAATGACAATCTACAGACTATAGCCAAAAATTTTGAAAGAAAAATGTTCCGAAATTTATATTTTTTGAATTCTGTATTATTTTTTTTCTTGAATTAGTTAGGTACCCTGGATTGAAGTGAGGTTTGGCCAACATATTAAAAAAAGGTCTTGAAGTGAGTCCCTTGAATGCAGGTTAAATGAGGTCCTAAAAACTTTACTATTTTCATTGTGAAAGGAAGTGTTTTTTGCCATCACAACTTGCTAATAATATATTCGTTGGTTCCTTGTGACCCAGATTAATAAAACGGCAAGTGCGTTTGTGATGTTAATTTCGAAATATTTGTAAAATTGTAAACCAAGTCATTTTTTATTAGCTTAATTTTGTCAGTTCACGAGTAACTTTTTGTACTATTCTACAAACTGTTGATTTGTGGATGTTAACTAAATCACCAAGCACTTGCTGGAACGTCCCTGTAGCGAAGAATCTCAAACAAATCAAGAGTTGTGTAAGGCCATCGATGGCTTTATTTATTTGAGTCACAGGTTCTAAATTAAGGATACGTAGGATTTGAAGTACCGCATCCTTAGAAAGTCTGTACCTTACACGAAAGTCTTCTCCATCGTGTTTTATAAATAAATTTTCCCTGTCTGGAATTTCGCGGCGGGAAACTTCTTCTTCGGGATCAGACAACGATGAAAGACTGCATAAAGACATTTTTAACACAATATTGCAGGAAAAATTTTATGTAATTAAGTACTGAAATACTCGATTTAATGGACGCTTTTTGACCAATTATATATTTGTTTCCTGAACTGTCAAACTAAAGGCTCATTAGGTCTTCATTAGCGCTAATGACGTTTCGTGCAACGCAAAATCTGTGTAAACAGATAGTTCGACGTTTCATTAATTAAATTTAATGGATCTTTAAAATCTGTTTAAATTTTGCTTTGTGCAACCATTTAATGAAAGATTAGTGTTTAATGTCGTCTTTAAAAATTAAAGATCGTTTGTGCAACTGGGTGTTAGCCATTTAACAATAGACTTTTAAAAAATCGGTAATTTATTAGATTTCAAATCGGTAGATCAAAAACTTGACAAGTGCGAGTTAAACTCGCTTGAATTGGAGAGAGTTCTATGTGTTCATTATGTATTTACCGCTATTTTTCTATTTTGTTTATATTTGCCCTTTTTAAGTCCATAGACTTCTTATAGGTTTTCCTGTAATATTTCAATGTAATATTTAAGTAAAGAAATATTCTCTGTATTTTTTTACAAAGTTCTAGTCTAGACTCAGTAGTTTCAGAGATAAGGGCGGGAATAGTCAATTTTTGGCTTTAATTTTCGTTCTTTCTTGAATAATTTCAAAGCTAGACCTATAAAAAAATATACTTATGATCCTTACAACAAGCCCTTTCCTTTGACATACATTCACACAATACACAATAATTTTGATTTCGTTATTTATAGATGGTACCTGAGGATGGATGACGTCATAGCGTAAGGACCATTTTTCTATTGTGTCCATGTTATTTATACTCCCAGGATATATCATTCGATTATGATTTTTCATAATGATTTAAAAACATGAATATTATAAGTACCGTAATTGTGTGGTAGTTTGCAACACTACGCCAAAAAGTTAATGCAATTTTTTAGAGTGGCAATTACGATCATCGGGGATTTGTGAAGACTGTGGTCGTCGTTTTTGTTTGTGTTGTTTAAAATGTGGTGTTGTACTGTTATCAATAAATATCAGTGAGAAAATTACAATAAAAACAATTGCAATATTTTAAATTCAGTAATTTCGGCGAAATTTTAATAAAATGTTTTATTTCAATATTATAATTATCCCCCCACGAGAAAAATTATCATTAGAAAACATTTTAAAGAACCATATCAAAATGGGATATAATTTTTCTAATTGTGGACACCCTACAATTATGAAGGACAACCTCAATCCGGATTGTGATTGGTCGAATAGTCCTTAAAGTATGACGTCATCGAACTGCAGGTACCTCTGCAAGGTCAGTGATCCAGATAGCGCAACATATCCATGATTGTGACTGTCTGTCTGGTGGACCCATGATGGACCGGACTTGTACATCACAGCTTCTTACCGAATGGCACAACAGTGACGTCAAATGTTCATGTCTATTGCCAAGAATTGCAAACAATGATGGAGAAGCTTGCAATTCAATAACCAAAACTGGTCAATCGCTCTTCCTCATTACTTATCCACGACAACGCGCGAGCTCACACTTCACGAGAGACCATAGCAAAGCTACAAGAGTTACTCCGTCACCCATCGTACTCACCGGGTCTTGCCCCAACAGATTTCTAGTTTTTTCAAAATTTACACAATTTTTTAAGTGGGAAAAAGTTCAACACTTGAGAGGCAGTACAAAACGCTTTCGCTGACTTCATCGCCTCCCGTCCGGCAGACTCCTGAAGTAAAGGGATAAACAAACTACTATCAAAGGGGCAAAATTTTATAGATAATTTGGACCAGTACTTTGATTGGCTAAAATAAAAAACCAAAATTTATAATATATTTTTAAAATTTTCATACAAATCTCCAATTTCATAGGTAAAGACCAGTATCCTTGATTGTCCCTAACCAATCTCTATTAGGTACAGATGTCTTATTGTGGTGCATAGATATAGTACTCAATATCTATGTTGTGGTGGGATGGATTCGCCAATATCATAATAAGTGAAGTTTCGATTTTTTTAGTACATATTATAACGATCAAAATGATGATTTATTGATAAAATTTCATATTTCCTAATTTTACATGGTCAAATGGACATTAGTCAGTGACGGAAACTTGTCTGCCCAGAGTGTAATGTAAACCCAAGCCAAAGCCGCGGCGGTACGGGTTTTGTCGAAATCGATCGACATGTGATCTTCTAGCGTATGTCACACACTTATGGGGCGAGGCCCTGGAGAAAAACGGGGAGGCACTTGCCGTTTCCCTCGATGTCTCGAAGGCCTTCGATAGGGTCTGGCACGCAAGCCTTTTAAACAAGCTTTCAGGTTATGGTATATCACTTATAAGCCTTATCGGGTGGGTTAAGGACTTTCTGAGTGAACGATTTTTGTTGTTGTCGATGGTAGATCATCGCAATCTATGGCTACGAACGCTGGAGTTCCTCAGGGGTCCGTTCTCTCCGCCACTCTATTCCTGCTACACATTAATGTTCTGCTTATGCCCGGTATTTATGGGTACGCAGATGATAGCACAGTAGTGGAGAGATACCTGCCCAGTGCTCGAGTCAGTAGGGAAGAAATAGGTACAGTCTGAAAGAGAAGCTATATTGGATCGTGTGAATCTCGCACTCCAGGCAGTGTCCGATTGGGGCGATGCCAATCTTGTGAGATTCAACGCCACTTAAACGCAGACATGTCTGTTCGCCGCAAAACGGAGCCCGTTCATCTTGGCTCCCACTTTCCAAAATGTATCCCTGGAATGCACCGACCGCCTTCAGTTACTGGAAGTCGAAGTTTCCTCAAACCTGAACTATGGGCGGTTCATCGAATCCAAAGCTAAAGTAGTTGCAAAAAAACTCGGGGTCCTTGCAAGGATGCGGCAGTAGGTACTTCACACCGAGACAGATTTTAACACTGTAGGTATAAAGCTCAGGTTCGTCCATGTGTGGAGTACTGCTGTCACGTTTGGGCCGGTGCCGCAAAATGTCACCTTTCAGCCTTGGATTCGATGGAGAGGCGTGCAATGAGGCTCATTGACGACCCAGATCTGGTAGTATCCAATCTGCAAAGCCTCGCACACAGGCGCAGAGTAGCCAGCCTCTCAGCATTCTACAGGATACATTTTGGAGTGTGCTCAGGAATTGCACGAATTAATTCCCCCATCCCCGTTTCTCTATCGAACTACCCGTCAGATGGCAAGCATCCATCCATACGTCGTAGACATCCCACCGCTGCGAACGAGGTGTCACGCCTCATCTTTCATAGTGCGTGCCGCGAAGGACTGGAATAGGTTGCCTGCGTGGGTGTTCCCGCCAACCTACAATGTAGGTGTCTTCAAAAGAAGAGTGAATAGGCATTTATTAAGATAGTGCGTTCACCATCTTAGACTTCAACGCCACTTACCATCAGGTGGGATGGTTGTCAAGCATTACTTAACTTATTTCATGTAAAAAAAAGTCGTACTATATTATGTTATTATACGAGTAAGTACCTACTAACAATTATACACCCCTTTAAGTCGCAGGGAAATGGTGAAAGCGAGGTTTGATCAAATCCGTAACGAAATAACACAGGTGGGGACATTTCTCTAGCTAGAGAATTTCAGTGATCGGTTTTCTCCATATCATTCTTCCGATGTTGTGGAACTGTGAACGTCTTATTAGTTCAATGTTATATTAGAACTTAGAAAAGTTAGAAGTCAGTACGGTGAGTGTAGTATTGGTAGGTAACTTGGTATCTACAGAGATACATAATTATATTTTATATAAATGTACTGATTCAACACACTGATTTATACATTATGAATAAAACAATTACCTATAAAGAACAAGTAGAATTTCAATTTGTATGTAAGCAAGAAGCAAGCATAATGTTCATACAATGATATCTTCAGGTGCTGATTGAATGAACCCGGCCGAATATCACAAAGTCATAAAGGTACAGTTTCTATAGCAACAAACAAATTATTAGTTGGCTGACACAAAGTACATAAACACTACGTTTTATTGGCTGTCATACGTAGGTAATTCAAGATAAATATATTTTTGAACTTTATTGTTTTTTCGTATTTGATAGATATAATTTATCTCTATTGTGGCATCTTAAGCGGAATGTCTCTCGTGGAAATAGTTCACCACGATGAAGTAATTTATACTATTTTGGACAAACCTCCACCAGAACCACCGAAGACTCCCAGGTAAAGCATGTTATTTTTCTTCAAATTATTTTATCAATAAAAATATAATAAAAGGCTGAAGAATAAAGTAATTTTAGTCGTCCGTAAATTATTATCGTTAGGTACTTACGTGACTTTTACAAAGCGGGGGGCTTCACCCATACAATTAACGTCATGATAATAGGGCTCCGCAACAGATGTCGCGGAACCCCGCTTAGCCAGGTTCCTTTTTTCCGTAAATAAAACAAGAACCTAACCTATCTATTTTTTTGACTTTTTCAAAGTGTTAAGTTAGGTATTAGTTATTTTATTCGTCCGTCGTATGTATGTACGTATGTACAAATTACAAGTTCACATTACAAGTTCGCTCCTGTACATTGACTAGTACCTCTACTAGACATGATTAAACTGATCGTAGTGATAACTCACTACGGTCACTTTGACCAGCTCTTATTTGCTATCTTCTACTTCTATTCATCATTCCTAATAAAAATATAATCCTTTATAATCTATCCTATCGCAATCTTACTCTATCCTTTCCTCTCATCACATAATGTTAAGTTTCACAGATCTCATGAACATCATACCTACGTACCTATACGTATGTTAGTTGTACACCTTTACCAGCAATTTATTTGTCAACTTAGATAAGTTTTCCACTTTGGATTATCTGAAAGAGATCGCTTTTTAGCGATAAGATCGCCTATTGTAGGTATACTAGCCATTGTAGCTGTGTTATCTACATGTACATTTTATTCTGGTGTGCAATAAAGAGTTTTGTATCGTATTGTACGCCTCCTTTACTCCTTTCCCATGAAGATGTAAATACAGATAACTTAGTACACCCTTAGGTAATATGTTTGCAAATAGGGTTATATATTTTTTTAGTAATCCCCAAAAAAACTTACTAGATCAAGGCGTCTTTTGCCATTATTACAGTTCTTGATCATTTTTCTCCTATCCATTTTAGGTACGAGTCTAAGTTAGAGAAGCAACTAAAAGAAACTAAAATTCCTAAACTACGCCGTACATTTGGCTATGCCGAGACTCCTTTAAAGGCACCAGAGCATTTTTTAAAGAAAGGAGAAGGTTTTGGTCAACCGATAAAAAAGTCTGACCATAAATGTTTCACAACAGGACACCTTCCTCCAGTACCAAAACGACCGCCGCCGGGTAAGAAGCCTGAAAAACCAAAGGTTAATTTCAAGGTTGTCAACATCAAGAAAGCTATTAAGACCAAGGGAAAACCAGTTGAACCGCGGTAAGTAGGAAAAGGTTTAGAATTTAGATATCAATTCAAAATGGCGTTATAAAGGAAATGGAGGGAATAAGCAAAAAGTCATGGCGGGGGTTTAAAAGTGACCTTCAACAGTTCAACTTATGTGAAGAAAAATGCAAAAAACTTTGTGGATAGCATTAAATATAGTCCAGGAAATTGTTGGGCGTCTCATCAAAATGAACCTACTCACGAAAAATTACCTTGATAGTAATCAGGTTCAAAAATGTACTAGGGATCCTGGACTAATACCTACTTCTGTGTAGGTAGTTAACAATTACTTGACGCAGAATATGCACTTCGTAAAAAAAAGGGTGCGTGTACTTTTGTACGCGCGTGAGAAGTTATACTTCTTTGACATGAAAAAAAAATCAAAAAACAATATTAAACAAATATTGTTCAAAATACAATATTCAAAAACAGCAATACTAAAAATAAAAATGAAATAATATTTAGAAATAATTTAATTTACGAATCTCTATAGCCAAACTATATGTGTTAAGCGCCATCTGTGATTAATTTTGTAGTATATTCTAATATTACTTTGCTACGTATCGTAATAGTTCTCGAAATAGAACATAGATGGTGTTTTTACAATTGCAAAAACAAATCAATTGTAAATCTTTTTTTTTCTGTTTTTACAATTGTAAAAACACCATCTATGTTCTATTACGATACCATGCTGTAAAACCAGTTTTTGTGGGGGGGAGGGAATGAAAGATTTTATTCAGTTCAGTTGAAGAATAATTTATTTTCCGACAGGCATTAAACTTTAATACAGATTAAGGAGAGAAAAAGAATGTGCTCCTAGTCCCAAAGACAAGTATCGATTACTATTTACTACTACAGTCCGTTCACAGTTATTTTACCTCTGACAAGCTGTCATTACCTTCCCATTAGATTAGCATTACTTGCTGTCAAGTGACGAGTGTTGCAAAAGTTCCCGATTTATCGGGAGATCTACTGATTTTGGTTATCGTCTCCCGATATCCCGTTTTAGCGACCTTTCTCCCGATTTTTTGCATTTTCTACCAATGTAATATAATATTGAAAATTAAAATAGAAAATAGTGTTATAAATACAAAAAACAAAAGAAACTGAGTCGCTCAATGAAAATACAGAAGAATTTTGGGCAAACGTAGGTACATATTATAGCATAAAACGTGGTCATGGCTCACGAAATCGTGTTCTAATATTTTTCCAACTGAATCAATGATAGGTCTATTACACACAAAAAAAATTAAAAATACAAAAAACCCGACTGCGTATAAAACATGTGCGACATATTGAGGATAAGTTTTGTAAAATGGATGGAAGCTTAGACGCGGAAATTGATAAATTTATTATAGAATTGAAAGACGAGTGTGATACGGAATCTGAGAGCAGTTTTGATGATTCATGTTCGTCCGATAGTGATTATTTATCATTAGGCGTGCGTTTGGATCATTCGTATGCCAACCCAATTTAAAGTAATTCAATTTGTTGTAATTTTAATATAACTACCGATAATGTGAACTGATTAGTTAGGAGACTGTAAAATAATACATTATTTTATTTGAACGTGTATCATTTTTACTATCGTTACTTTTGGATCAACCTAGTAAATAATATTTATATACATCAGAAGAAACATGTAATATTTCATGTTAGGGAATCGTACAAACTAAACATTACAACACACAGCTAAGGTTAACCAACATAATAAATTAATAATGTAGTTTTTATAAGGAAGAATATAAACGCGTGTAAACAAAATTTTGATATTAATAATCGCCAAACAAAAAGAATGTATCAATTAATTACGCCTTCGTTCTGCCAAAGTAAAGTGCAACGATCTTTCATAGGGCTTGGTGTACATTTCTATAATAAAATCCCAAAATTAATACGTGACTTGCCAATAGAATCTACGAGTTTAATGGTTAAAACTAAGTTGGCGGGTGTCTATTATACTATCTACTACTTAAATGGTTTTTACCCAAAACGAATGTCATAAAAAGGTTGTATAATAAAAGCTATTGCATATTTCAAGAGATTTTATTAGTTATCATTTATATTAATATTTCGTCTAGTTGTGCAGGAGGCGCTATATTTCGTTGGTACCTTGCCCAATCAAGATACCCATAACATACTCATTGTAAGTATGGCCACAGCAAACTACTGATCTTCTAAAGATGTATAGGGTACGTTATCCAGTGTTCAGGACTTATTCTGAACCTTTGTCAGTCACAAAACAGGCGATTAAGTAGTCATATTCATATAGTATTGGTTTGCCAGAAATTGTAGCGAAACTGCGAAAACACATTCACCAAAACACAAGTACGAAATCGAATACAACAGTAAATTAAAATAACTGTGTGCGTGTCGATGAGTTTCAATAGTAAATAGGATTTCAAATAGGTACGCTGAAAATATTTAATAGAAAAATACAAAAAACCACGCGTAGAAAAATGAAAGATCGATGACAAATATGACAGTACAGTGGTGTTATTTATAAATACTATGGTTACCAAAATGACATTATTAGGGATTACATCATCTTGGTTGTCAATCGATTAATCGATGTCAAAATATTCGAAATGTAATTTAATAAAATTATCGTAACGATTGAATGGTAATTCTAAATATATTACATAGTTTTAATATGTATGGAATACGAAAACATGTAAGAAATAAATTAATATTATAATTATAATTAACAAATAATACATAAAATATATTATTATATTCCATCAATCGATTATTATGAATCAATTCAATCGATTATAAAATCGTTTGTAATGAGGTAAATACTGTGAAAACTTTTTGCATACAGAAAAAATACAGAATTTAGCTAACTTCACGATGCAGAATTTAGGTGTCGGTGTGCGCGCGCATCGTAGAAATTCACTCTCATCATTTTTCACCATCGCGCCAAAAGAAGTATAACTTCAAAAATATATCTACACATTACCTAGATTCATACGTTCTATACAAAAGATAAATAAGTACAAAAAGCACGTTGGTTTTGGAAAACTGCATACTATACTGAGAAGTACTTACCTACTACTCTGGGAAGATTTGATGTGCACATTTTGCGTCACAGTCACACTGTTATTATTATGTTAAAACTATTACTAATTATATAAAGTAATACATAGTACCTACCTACGTTACTGTTTTTTTAAGATTGGTAGACACAAGAGACGGTCACATTAAAAAGATAAAGGGTTCTGGGGAAGTCCCCGAATACTGTCTCAGACCTGATTTCGGACAAATGCCAGCATACTTAGTCAAGAGAAATAGAAGAATTCAAAGGGAATTAGACAAGATCAAGTATGCTGAAGAGCATAAAGAGAGTCTTTGTAAATTGATTAATGAAGAAGAGCGAAATAAGCTGTTACATGTAAGTTTATATAAATAATTTTTACTTTTTACCAGCTTCTGTTTAAGGGTAGGTATTACAGGGTCATAAAATGTAAACATTAAAGTTTTGAACCAATGACTACCTAACTACCTAATACTTATAGACAGTGGTAGGAAAAATTATTCTTAATAAACAAAAATAGTAGAGTCAGTGGCGGCCCTAGTCATTGCGAGGCCCAGGGCGGCAGATCCTTGCGAGGCCCTTGTCCATTTCGTAAAATGTGTGTGTTTAGATTTGATTTGAGAGTGTTTTTTTTTTTATTGTGGCCAACCACAATGACTGTCCATCACCTGATAGAAAACGGACAGTGCAGTCCAAGCATGGACGAACGCCACGAGTAGGTACCTAATGCCGCGATATTCGCCCACATTACTACTGCATGTGCACATGCTTTTTCGAACCCCGCACGCTCGTGGATTTAATGAGGATTGGATTGCAATATGTCACTTTTAGTCTGTATTAGGTTTTTAAAGGTTTCCCGATCATCATTTTTCAGATATTAAAACGCGGACCCACGTAGGTCATGTTCAAGCTGTTTTCTTTTGAGATATTATTAATCGGGTTAATAATAAAAAAATGGGCGACTCTTAAAGGTAGGTTATATATACTCAGCCAAGCGGGGAAATTATGTATTTGCGAAAAAATATCTTAACTGGCGATAGTGAATATTCGTTCATAAACACTAGAAAAAAGAAAATTCACTTCCGAGTGCGAAAAAAATACTGTAAACTAGCATATAAAATTTAAAGGGAGGTTTAGGGAGCGATGACCCCTACCATGAAAAAACACTGAACTCAAATGTTAGGTTAGGTTGAAAAATTTTATTTTCACAAAAAATTGGGAGGGACCCCGCAAAACGTAGTCAGATTAAATACACTGACAGACTCTTAAACTGCATCAATGTTAAGGATAACTTTCGAATTAATATTTTTGATAAGTATGCAAAATTTTTAGAATAAACTACATGAAAATGTTGAGACTGTGCATTGATCATAAAAAAAAAAACAAAATTTAAAAATAAAACTGCAATAAAAGATAAAATTATAACTGGGAAAATATGCATATTCTCAAATTCCTGTGTTATTAGCATTGAAGTATAATGTCATAGAACAGACATCTCGAACAAAATGTGTGTCCCACCCGGGAGGTTCTATTTTCAAAATTGAGCCCCCGTTCTCCTTTCCAAATCGAACGAATGCATTAAAGATTGAAGCCACGTGGCGCCAATGCATTGGGACATAGGTACATGGTGTTTGCGGTGTCGGTTCTATACGCTAGTAATAATACTTCAATGGTTATTAGAGTAAATTTTGAAATTAAGTAATTCTTTTTGTTTTTTTTTCATTTGCCTATTAAATTATTGTTACCAATAGTATTGATTATTAGTCTTTTAAATTTAACAAAAGTTTCGTAACCATAAATATGGATACTTATTCCGAACAAGTCGCTCAAATCGCGGCATTGGTGCGGTAAGGCTTGGATCAACTAACGATTGTTAGAAATTTAAATTTAAACCAGTCTACGGTTTTTAGGGTATACCGAAAGTTTGTAGAAACAGGTTCGTAAAAAAGGTGACCCGGTATCGGCAGAGCTCAAGCAACCACCCGACGTGAAGACCGATTTATTGTTTCAACTTCCTTACGAATTCGTTTCCTTACGTCAGTAAACATCAAAACAGAGCTGAATGAAGGGCGTTGAGTAAACGTGAGTGCACGAACAATAAGAAGGAGGCTTAAGGAAGCAGCAATCACCCCATTTAGACCTGCAAATGGTCCTAAGCTGGCTGCAGCTCACAGACAAGCTTGTTTAAGATTTTCGCGTGAACATCTTAATTGGACTGAAGAGCAATGGGCCTCCATATTGTTCACCGATGAGTGAAGAACATGTTTAAATCGTGCAGACAGTCGCAGAAGAGTCTATTGTCAACGTGGGGAGAGATATGCTCAAAGTTGCATTGAGAAGCGTGTTTCTTTTGGAGGCGGTTCGTGTATGGTGTGGGGTGGCATTTCAATGATCGGGCGAACGGAACTTGTGTTCAGCGATAGGTATGGTTCGTTGAAATGGTAGAAGAGGTGGTTTGACGGCACAACGCTATATAACAGAGGTTTTAGAAGCTCATGTGGTACCTTACATGGGATTAATAGGCGAAAATTTTACTTTAATGCAAGATAATGCCCGACCCTACGCCGCTGCACAAGTTCGACAATATTGCGAAGGGGTTGGAATACCTACCATGAATTGGCCAGCACGCAGCCCGGATCTTAATTCCATTGAGCATGTTTGGGGCAGTTTAAAAAAAGCTGTGTATGCGAGAAATCTTGTGCCCACAACAGCAGCACTAAGAATAGCGATTTCACAAGAATGGAACAATATTCCGCAAGACCGTTTAATAACCCTAATCAGATCTATGCGGAACCGATTAGAATCTGTAATAAGAGTACGTGTATACACCTAATTAAAAGAAAAAAACCTGTGCTTCAACTTTTTTGTATTGTAAAAACATTTTTTTGTTGTTTTTGTTCAAAAAAAATTGAATGGTCCTTCCCAGTATACAAACATACACTTAAGGATATGATACTACGCTGTTATGAAGTTAACGAAAAAACTATAAGTTTCAACTTAAAAAAGTTTGAATACTTGGTTAAAATGTTTATTTCAAAGGCGTCTTGAACATTGATGCAGTTTATGTGTCCGTCAGTGTATGTGCAAAATTTTGAATATAATATGAGTTGTCAAAAAACTGAACAATTATTCATTACTACTGAAATATTAAGTGGACAGCCTGTGAGCGACTACAAATATTAAAAACGGTGACTTGAAAATTCAAGTCGGATGATAGCGCGAGGCCCCTGCAAGCGCGAGGCCCCGGGCAGTAGCCCCGTTCGCCACCCCCTAGGGCCGCCTCTGAGTAGAGTCATGTGGGGCAAAAGTGCGCTCTGGAGCTTTTCTTTTATATTTCGAGGCATTTTTGAAGAATCTGCAAAAAAAACACATAGACATTACAACACTTACCTATTATTTATTGTTCAAAATGCCGCAAACGATAAAATTAAAATTTATGTACAAGTCATATACCTACAGGTGAATTTTTCAAGTGTGCGTGGATGGAATTCTAAACTGTGAGGAATAGCGAAAAATGGTCAAAGGAGTCTCGGGGCCGATTTTGATGAAAACTAAAATTGCATCATTAGATTTTTGTAAAATTAATATTCCTGATATGATTTTTTTAAACCAACGGGTTGGATTTCTGGTCTGAAATATTAATTTTTTCGTATGTCATTACTTCCCAGAAATTAATCCTTGTTAGCGATAATATAGAATGGTGTAATAATACGGGGTGTGTTATATTTTTAAAAATCAACGGGATCGATTCCTGGCCTGAAATGTTGATTTTTCGTATTTCATTGCTTCCTAGAATTCGATTATTATTAGCGACACTATCGAATGGTGTAATAATACAGGATGTATTTGTTTAATATGTACTATACTATAATTTATAGTTATTTTCACGCAAACCTATTCATATGAGGTATGTGCACGAATGCGCACACTTAAGCGACAAGCCATCACGCACACTTTACCCAAGGCACCAATTTTGGATAAAGTAAAAATTGCAAATAATTGCGTCATCCCATCAAATCAAGTAAAGCCGTCGTAGTTAACTAGACAAATAACATGTTCGACGAAATACGTAAGTATAACTGACGTGTTACACTGTGACAGTTATACTAAAGATCGATCTTTGTTTGCAAAATACATACTTATTTGAATATTTTAGGCAAAAAACTTTACTCACCGATAGTGCCAAGATGGCGCGTGTGCGGCAACCGACACTCAGGCTTCATGTCCTGTGTCCGACAGGGTACCTACTGAAGGCAGTGTTGCCAACTCGGTATCAGGTTTTCGGGCTAAACACAGTTTAAAAAAGGGCTAGATTACAAGAATGGTAATTTTTTCGACACCTTTCACTACGTTTTATCGTTTTTTCGATCGATTGCATCAAAAAGTTCGAAACCCTGAAAACCTGAATTTATCCCTTTTTTTTCAAGATGGCGGAAAATGATTTTGGGGCTAGAAATTGGGCTAGGTGCTAAACAATTATTTGAGGGGCTGAAAACCCGTAAAAAGGGCTAGATCTAGCACCGAAAGGGCTAAATTGGCAACACTGACTGAGGGGTGAGGTCGGCACTTTCGTGTTTTAAACTGTTTAAGAATTACTAAATTTGTGGATACTTACCGCTGCGTACACTTTACCTACATGACTCTATATTTTTTATAATATAAAATACATTAATTTAGGTAACTTAGCATGGTATTTAAATAACTTAATTTTCCAACTATTTTGCAGGATTTAAAACAAAATTGGCAAATGATGCAGAAAGCATTTCTTCAACTACCAATGCTCACTGATACCATTCCAAAGATACTAAGGAAAACTAAAATGGAGCAGGAGTTAAGGCAATTGGAAAAAGATATCGCTCTAGTCGAATCTAATCCATACATTTATATTTATGAATGATGTTATTGGGCGAATTGTTAATGAAATGTGTCAATAGGATATGATACTATGAAACGGTTAAATCAATGAAAACTATACGTCGTATTAGATCTTCGTAATACAAATTTCTCGTGTTCAGGTTTTAATGCTGTCTTAATGCATTTACAAGATTTTAAATTAAAGTATAATAATAAACTCAGGATTTCTGTACTTTTTATGCTATTGTTTTAATTGAGTGAATCAATTTTCCAATGACTTCAATGGAGGAAGAAGAGAATTTTCCTCACTCAAAGGTTAGCTAGGACTCAGTTCCGTCTTTACCATTTTATCCTTTATCTATATATATATATAAAATTGAAAAGAGACACACCGCTGATTAAACAAAAAATCTCAGAAACTACCGAACCGATTATGATGAAATTTGGCAGGGAGATAGTTTATGCTAAGGAGACGTCAGCTAAGAACGGATTTTTGGAAATTCATCCCCTAACTAGCAAAAATAGGGGTCCGAAGTCATTTTCATACAAACCAACTTCGTCAGTTTTAGAGTTATAAGTATGAATTTTTTTTATGTAAGTTTATAGTAATAAACAAAAATTAAGTTTAACACATTTTTTTGGAAAATCATCCCTTAAAGGGTTAATTTATAGGGCAGCAGTCAGTATGCAACTTCGTCATTTTTGAAGTTAAAAACATGAAAATTTACATATTAGCTCAAAATTACAAACTAAATTTTGAAGTATTACGTTTTTTGGAAAATCATCCCCTAAAGTGTTAATTAAGGCGGTGCAAGTTGGTATGGGAACTTCGTTAGTTTTGAAGTAAGAAGGGTGAAAATTTGTATTTAAGCCTATATTTAGACACAAAAAATAACTGCATCACGTTTTTCTCGAAATTCATCCCCTAAAAATAGGGGTTGGTAGTCAATTACATATAAATCAACCTCACCAGTTTTCGAAGTATAAATATATGAATTTTTTTACATAAGTTTATAGTAATAAACAAAAATTAACTTTAACACATGTTTTTGGAAAATCATCCCTTAAAGGGTTAATTTAGAGGACAACAGTCAGTACACAACTTCGTCATTTTTGAAGTTAAAAACATGAAAATTTACATATTAGCTCAAAATTAGAAACTAAATTTTGAAGTATTACGTTTTTTAGAAAATCATCCCCTAAAGTGTTAATTAAGGCGGCGCAAGTTGGTATGGGAACTTCGTTAGTTTTGAAGTAAGAATGGTGAAAATTTGTATTTAAGCCTATATTTAGACACAAAAAATAACTGTATCACGGTTTTCTCGAAATTCATCCCCTAAAAATAGGGGTTGGTAGTCAATTTCATACAAATCAACCTCACCAGTTTTTGAGATATAAATATGAAATTTTTTATGTAAGTTTATAGTAATAAACAAAAATTCAATTTAACACATTTTTTTGGAAAATCATCCCTTAAAGGGTTAATTTAGAGGACAACAGTCAGTACGCAATTTCGTCATTTTTGAAATTAAAAATATGAAAATTTACATATTAGTTCAAAAATGGAAACTAAATTTTGAAGTATTATGTTTTTTGGAAAGTCATCCCCTAACGGGTTAATTAAGGCAGCGCAAGTTAGTATGGGAACTTCGTCAGTTTTGGAGTAAGAAGGGTGATTTGTATTTAAGCCTATAGTTAGACACAAAAAATAAATGTATCACGGTTTTCTCGAAATTCATCCCCAAAAAATAGGGGTTGGTAGTCAACTACATACAAATCAAGCTTACCAGTTTTCGAGGTATAAATATGAAATTTTTATGTAAGTTTATATTAATAAACAAAAATTAAGTTTCACATTTTTTTGGTAAATCATCCCTTAAAGGGTTAATTTAGAGGATGGAACTCAGTGCGCACGTTATTTTTGAAGTTAACGACATGAAAATCTATATATTAATTTTGGAGTGGGAGGGAAGAGGGAAAGGAAGCAGAAAAGAGACCAAGACCGGGAGAGGGAGAGGGACAAGCGGGAGAGGGACCGGGAGTGCGAGAGGGACAGGGAGCGGGAGGGGAACAGGAAGCGGGAGAGAGACCGGGAGCGGGAGAGGGATAGGAAATGGGAGGGGGTGAGGGACCGGGAGCGGGAGATGGACCGGAAACGGGACAGGCAACAGGAGAGGGAAAGGAATAGAGAGCTGGAGAGGGAAAGGGAGTGGGACAGGAAGCGGGCGAGAGACCAGGTGTGGGAGAGGGAGAGGGAAAGGGAGCGGAAGAGGGACCGGGAACGGGACAGGCAGCGGAAAAGGGAGAGGGAGAGGGACAGGAAACTGGAGGAGAGAGAGGGACTATGAGTGGAAGAGGGAGAGAGAGAAAAAGAGGGAGAGGAATTAATATTGAAATTTTTAACCAATAAATAACACTTCAATAACATATTAGAGCACCAAACATTTGTTTTTAAAATTATTGTTTGTCTATCTGTTTGTCTGTCCGGGCATCACATCAAAACCCCTGAACTGATTTTGACGGAAAATAGGTAAGTTGTTTCTTATACTTTTGGTCATACTTTAGAAAACTTTTCATCCAGAAACATTAAAAGGTTTCCCTGGAAACAAGATGAAACTTTGTATGGATTATTTTTAAAATATCAACAATTTGCTTCAAATTTTTCATGAAAAAGAAAAAAACAAATTAATGTGAATATTGTTTATTTTTCAAAACCCGCAGCCGGAGGAATGATTTGTGATTGTATCGTAGGTTTTACTTTATAAAGTCCTAAATTCAATATAAATGAACCTGTTATTAAATTTTCTTCTGTGAGTGGTACAAATATAATTTCTTAATAAGCATAATTTCCGCGTGCGAAGCTGCGGGCAACGGCTAGTATTTTATATTTTATCTTTACCTTTATATTTTTAAGAAACGTGTAAAGGCTCAGCTCTTAGGCAAGGGCTACTATAGCATAAATGAATATTTAAATGACAAGGATGCTTGGAAATGACTAGCTAGGCAACCAGTTCTGCACAAGTTAAAGAATACCTATTTTTGTAATAGATATAAGTTTTATTTTTAAAAGATGTGCTGAGGAGTTTCTTTACGGCTTTTCTTCTCCTCCATGACAAAGCACCTTTCCGAAAAGCTGGTAGATTAAAAAAATGACGTGCATAAGAGTATCAGTGATACTTACATGAATAAAGATTATTTCATTTCATTTCATTTCATCCTAAAGGCACAAGGGGTACGTGCCCAGGGCCCCCGGTAAGATGCCACAAATTACCTCAAAAAAATGAAGCAAAATAATTAATCAAGTATATTAATTAAGTACTTCTATGTTTGTAAAAGCAATATGTTTTAAAAAATTGTGTGTTTTAAGGCAATATTTAGTTATAGAGTTATAAAATAAAATAAATGGATAATGGGCAAAATCAACAATATAATTCGACAAAAAAGTTTGTACTTCACAAAAATATTTTATTGGAATATGGAATTGTATCTAATTTCTAAACTTAGCCTACTTGACCGTTCATTGCCCATAGCACCCCCAATAAAACATAACCAGGTGAGTCATGGGGAATCCCTATTCCCCCCTGATCCAACTCTAGTGATGTTCTGTTTATTTTTAATAAGTATTCCGTGATCCTCAATCTCTTGTTAGTAATTAGGAAATATGAAATAATTCAGGCAACTAATAGTTGGATGTGTCACTTCAATACTGATTCCCGCTACAGTCCTGGCGGTCTTTTTGGTGGTGCCATGGATAATGAACGAATTGACTAGCTTAATGACTAGAGACTGAGCCTCAAACATTAAACGTATAGATATGTCGCCGTAGTCATAACTTACAATTTAAGTACTGAGCCGATGGTAATCCACCTCTAATTTATACAATACCAACCAATCAATCCACGTCATTAAGTAATTTCAGCACGCTCGCTTTTACCGTTTCAGTAGGACAGTAGTGTTAGGATGTTTAAAAGGATCTGCTCCGTACAGCACTATACGACGAATATATTATACTAAAGCCTGTATGTACAGTATGTACAATTGTACATAATTTAACAATTTGTTAGCGATGACGAAATTTGAAAGTAAATAACATAGTGATTTTTGCTTAAACGGCAATATAAAAAACATTGACAAGATGGTCTTGTCTTGCGTCTTATGTTTTGTAAAATTAGTGAAATAAATACAACAATTTCTGGTTTCAGCTTTTACTTTTTGCCATTGACATTCATGAATAATAAAAAAACAATGACAGCCCGACCGTCACTCTAACATAATTTACTCTTTACTTCTATCCAAAAAGTATTGCATGGCAAAGGCTACACTACGGCTATTACATAATTATATTGAGGTATTCCCTTCACCATCTGGCTGTGACTAAAGGGAATCGTCAATATAACGGGCTTGGATTTGGCTACGGCTAAAGCTATGGCTATGGCTATGGCTATGGCTATGGCTATGGCTATGGCTATGGCTATGGCTATGGCTATGGCTATGGCTATGGCTATGGCTATGGCTTTGGCTATGGCTTTGGCTTTGGCTTTGGCTTTGGCTTTGGCTTTGGCTTTGGCTTTGGCTTTGGCTTTGGCTTTGGCTTGGCTTGGCTTGGCTTGGCTTGGCTTGGCTTGGCTTTGGCTTTGGCTTTGGCTTTGGCTTTGGCTGTGGCTGTGGCTTTGGCATCAAGTCGTAGGCAGCTGCACATTGGCGGTTCGCAGTGGTGTGTTGGTTGGCTTAGCATGGGCTTACATCACGTTTGTTACAGTCGGCCATCCTGTAACAATTGCTCCCGCAATGGGAACACACAACAACGATTAGTTCTCGAGTTATTCTACATCTCCAGACTCTAATTGCTCATCAGAGCTACTACCACTATCTGTGACTGGGATAATAAGGTAACAATGCGTCTTCTCGAGACCAAACCCATGAATCTTTTGTAACCGTTGGTGCTCCTAATCTGATATAATATATCGCTTCCAATTACTTTAGTTACTATACATGGCCCTGCCTGAGTACAAATCATCCAGTTTAATGTTATCCCTACCGACGCTAATTGTCGCAGCTTAAAATTGTACAGAGCTAAAACGGGTTCAAAGCAAATAATATTTTTTCAGACATTCATAACTATTATTTTGATATCCTTTAGCTAGACGTGCTTGTTAATAAAAAAAATATATACCTGACTTAATAGCTAAGGCTCCTGGCAATTTTCGACTCGTCAATCTTTTCCTTGGCGGACACAAGATCGTTTCCAAGCTGATATTAACAGCCTCGACATAGCTGTTCTTTCCGCGAAATAGTTGTCGGCAGCAAATGGGTCACGCCGTGTAGATCATAATATTGCGGACGGAGAAGTCACAACGTTATTTTCCCCTCTGTTGCCCACCACACGGATACAAATGATGCAGCTGGATGCAGGTGCTCTTACCCACTGGTCAAGTCATGCTTTCACTATCAGTGACTGGCTATTCAATAAGCAGATCTGCTTCATTCCTCTTGGCTCGTGGTTAGTCTGCCCGAAAATAGTTCGTCTGGCGTGTGACGCTGAAACGTTCGGGCATCCGCCTTCTCATCATCTTCAGACGTAGATATTTGTGGGTCGTGGTTTATAACGTCTTTTCAAGTTAGACATTTTTTTTACTATTCCACTTCCACTATACCACTTCTGAGTGTAAAATTAGTGAAATAAATACAACAATTTCTGGTTTCAGCTTTTACTTTTTGCCATTGACATTCATGAATAATAAAAAAACAATGACAGCCCGACCGTCACTCTAACATAATTTACTCTTTACTTCTATCCAAAAAGTATTGCATGGCAAAGGCTACACTACGGCTATTACATAATTATATTGAGGTATTCCCTTCACCATCTGGCTGTGACTAAAGGGAATCGTCAATATAACGGGCTTGGATTTGGCTACGGCTAAAGCTATGGCTATGGCTATGGCTATGGCTATGGCTATGGCTATGGCTATGGCTATGGCTATGGCTATGGCTTTGGCTATGGCTTTGGCTTTGGCTTTGGCTTTGGCTTTGGCTTTGGCTTTGGCTTTGGCTTTGGCTTTGGCTTGGCTTGGCTTGGCTTGGCTTGGCTTGGCTTGGCTTTGGCTTTGGCTTTGGCTTTGGCTTTGGCTGTGGCTGTGGCTTTGGCATCAAGTCGTAGGCAGCTGCACATTGGCGGTTCGCAGTGGTGTGTTGGTTGGCTTAGCATGGGCTTACATCACGTTTGTTACAGTTTACTTATTATTTTTTAAAACTTTAATTTCTTGTTTGACGAGATAGTGCTTAGTTCGGATGCAATAAAAGCAGCTTCCCAGTCTGCATCGTCGCAGAGTGCTGTACAGTGCTAATGCATTATAAAATAAGACTGACGACGACTATTTAGTATAATTATTGCACATATAATTTTAGTTGAAGCCTCATTTGCATTCTTATTATAAATAAGGATTTGGCGTTATTATGGGTACCGCGTAATCTGAAATAAGTTGTCCACGTCGGAGGTCCCGTTCGATTATAATGTGGGTGTCTTCAAGTCAAGAGTGAATCAACTTCTTTAGTCCTAAAGCCAGAAACACAGGCCGTAAGGCTGTTTTTAATATCGTGCGGATTTCATGACGCACGCGGGATTGCCCCGCATGCGTGACGCCCGCAAGTATCCTTTTCATACAAGGTTTTATTGTGTGCGTGTGTGCGTACAAGTATTTAGTGTAATGTGTGCGGGGCAATCCCGCGTGCGTGATGATATCCACACGTTATTAAAAACACCCTTACGGCCTGTGTTTCTGGCTTTAGGACTAAAGAAGTTGATTCGCTCTTGACTTGAAGACACCCACATTATAATCGAACGGGACCTCCGACGTGGACAACTTTTTTCAGATTACGCGGTACCCATAATAACGCCAAATCCTTATTTATAATAAGAATGCAAATGAGGCCTCAACTAAAATTTTACAATTAGAAGTAAACAAATAACAAATATTCATAATAATAGTATAGTCATAAGTTAGCGTCATAACATTTTACAAAAATAAATACCTATTTCGGAATGTTCATTATTAACACTTGATACATTTTACCGAAAATTCGATGGCTAACTGGAAGGCCTTCTGTACATCTTCTTAGCTGGTGCCTTAACATTCTACTGTATCGCATTGTACTTACTCGTATTGTAAACTTTGTAACATTATAAAACCTTGTAGTGATTGAATTTCGGTATCTGGTATATCGAAGTTATGTTTACTAAAGAAAAATCTTTGTATCCGCACAAAAATGAAAATATTGTGATAAGAAGTTTCCTCAATACATTTTTTTTTACATAATATATTTAAATATGTTCACTGTCAAACTGTCAAAACCACTTAATTTTAAAAGTTTAAAACAAGTGATTTTAAATACAAAACCGGTATTTGAAATTCTTGAATAAGACATTTCTCGAGTTGCGGGAATAAATGCGAGACGATTATAAAATTTTCATAGAACTGTGACCATAAAGTTTTCGTTTTTTGTTTGTCTATGGATGTTCCAATACAATACAATATAAATCGTTGGGATTTCGAGGGTTGAAAACTACATGACGTCATTAAAATTCAATTCTGAACAACATCCAAAAACAATCAAGTCGGCTTAACTAAATCTAAAGAATTCAATTATTTGCCATAAATATTCTACATCTACGGTATCTAAACAACTATGAAAAAATTACCTCGCTGTGTTTTTGCCATTTTACCATCCCTGGCCAAATTATTAGACGCATTTTATAAGTTTTTTGTAAAATGGTAATTATGAGGTGAATAAATAAAAAATAATATACTGCTTTGGGGGCATCCATTAATTAGGTGAGGCGTTTTTAACGATTTTCACACATCCCCCCTCCCCCTGATGAGATGTCATGAGATTATTGAGATTTGGCTCTCCGCCTCCCCTTCCCCGTAATCTCACGTAGTTTTTCAAAAAATGCGTCGATTAATTTGGCCACGGACTGAAGATATTAAAATAATATTTAAAAAAAATGTTCTTTTAAAGCAAATAGTCTCATGCTTCAAGTTAATAATACTGGAATATTACATAACTACGCTAGTATAAAAATACTTAACGAATGAGATCAAAATATTTGGAATTCTTGCAAATGGAAGAAATTATTTGGAACATTGTCAATGTTTATTACCATTACGAATTGCACCTAAATTCTAAAATCTAATTAATGTAAATCTAAAAATATGTTATGACTTGAGTAAAATATATTAAGAAAAAATATATTTGGTATTCCTTATATCTATTGATTGACAACCTTCCATCTGGCATGTTGATTATGATACTTTAGACGACACTGAAAAAGAAAAAACCGGCATTAACTAGCAGGTACCGATAACAGCACAGTGTCTGTGGATAACAGAATATTTTTTTTGTAATATCTTTAAAAATCTTTAATCCTTATATGTATAAATATTAAACAAACCCATACTTTATGGTTATGTGAAAAAAAATGATTTTTCGATATGCCTGGATTAAAATTTGCGAAAAATCAGACGAAGTAATAAAACGCCCTTACTTCGCTTCTAAATGCATGGCTCTTGTACTGAGATTCCACCATAGTGGTGCGAAATACCGAGCTTATGCTAAGAAACAATATTTTAATAATTTTTGTCGCATTACCATTTTTTATGTCGTCAAAATAATTGTATTAACAATACATTACACCAAAGTAAGTACTTTACTTACATTTTTGCTGACTTCTTGTTTAGTTTTTGGTATATAGAACCCTTGGCGATGCCAGCAGGACCGTTCGCCAAGCCGGAGGGTCCCCGAGCCAAACTAAACTTCTTCTGACGAGGCTCAGGACCTTCCACCTTCACTGACTGCCCCGTGTGAGCGTCCGGGTTAGGTCCGTTCCATGCCATGTAATCTTCCCTAGAAAGTATGAAACATATGTTAACTCATTATGACATATAACTATACATATGAGTTATTTACAACATTAACTGAATAGTTCAGTTTTGATTTAAAACAATTTTTATAGACAACTAGGAAATCACTCTCGCTTCGCTTTGGGAAAAATAGTAATATATATATATATAATATAGCCTATGTCACTCGGGGATAGTGTAGCTTCCCAACAGTGAAAGAATTTTTCAAATCGGTTCGGTAGTTTCGGAGCCTATTCAATGCAAACAAACAATCAAATCTTTCCTCTTTATAATATTAGTGTAGATAAAGACAATTTTTTGCAGTTAACTTCTATTGCTAGTCGCTACTTATAAAAAAATAAGAGTTATATTCATACGTACAGAAGTAGACTGTCTTTAGGTCCCTGCCTTAGAGCTGGATTCGGTCCGTTGGTTGGTACACTGTACTGAGATTTATATCTCGTATCTGTATTAATCGAAGACTTCAAGATCGGCCTGGAACATTTTGGCAGATCATTATTCATTGTAAATACTGTTTGCTCTATTAAAATTCAATTCACACCAAAAACACGTCAAGGTTTACAAAATTGTTGTAACTAAAATTAGTCCAATTATAGTTATCTCGTTATCAAGAATCTCCTTATCAGGACACTACACAAGTTTCATGCATTTTATAGAAAACAAATTATCAAAGCACACATGCTTAATTACATATTAGTTTATTATAATCTAGCTCTCAAGCGTACAATTGGTTACAATACATCAACTACATTTTCTTAATTACATTAACAATAAACTGCATTTGAACTGTCCGAAAACAATCTACAAAAACGTTTCATTATTTTCCTATTTTAAATCATAATAAAATATCAAAATCCTTCCTACAATAAGAATTTCTAGCTGTAAAAAGCAACAAAAATTACTCTATGGCACAAATCAATAAAATGACAATGTATGTATAATGAGATCTAATGAAAGAAATCTATTCTGAAATGGGAA
Organism: Thymelicus lineola; assembly: GCA_963932265.1. NCBI lineage: Eukaryota > Metazoa > Arthropoda > Insecta > Lepidoptera > Hesperiidae > Thymelicus > Thymelicus lineola. The sequence goes on from OZ010680.1 coordinate 2,478,142, forward strand.
CACATATCATAATATAAATTCCTAAAGGAAGTCATTATTTTAATAATAAGTGTAAATTGTGTAACAAAATCTCTTCTACAAAAAATCTTCTAAGAACTGTTAAACTGAGGCATCGATTAATTTTAGTATCAGCATTAACTTAAGGTTAACTTAAGTAAGGTTATTCCACATTGATAATTTTTGATTTGTTCTATTTGTTTAATGTGTTTGTAGGACAATATTATATAAAATGTTTTTTTTTGTACATCTTTCTCTGAACCTCCAGTTCTTCTGGCAAAGTACTAGAATATTCTGAAAAATCGAGATACCATAAATAAGCCAACCTCTGCGCCTGACACTGTACAACACCAAAACACTGAGAACCGATAATAAAGACAAAAGAAAAAGAAAGGAAAAAACAACCAAACGTGCCTTTTGGAGCACGAACGCGTTCTTTCACGCTATAAGGTGTCACCCATTCAGCTTCATAACACGCCTGTTTACTTAACTCTCAATGGTAACTAAAACTTGAGACAAGCCATCGGTATGAGCACCATAATTCTAATTCAAATAAAAAATATGATGTGGCTATTTATCAATGCATAAGGGATGCACGTCATTTTATATTCTACCACCGTTTCTTTGAGGAGAAGAAACAGCGCAAGAAACTCTTCAGCACATCTTTTAAATTGATGTACAATATTAAAGAATAAATTCTAACCTACGCGGAACTCGATGGTCCAGACTTCTTTGTCATTTATGTATTCAAAGTCCACTGACTAATCTATCAGTTTACAAGCATTTCAAAGAACCTACCGTGATAGTACCTCTACGTTGATCGTTGCTAACAGGACATAAAACGAAAGCGATACACATTCGACTATAAAGTCGGTTGACATGCACAAGGACATACTTCAGATGCTCGGTCCAGGTTTTCAGGCGACGGGGCGGGGCTAGCGGCAGCGGGCTCGGCTTGCACTCCGTCTCGCTCGCACACGCGCTAACCGTGTGAAATGCATGATTGTTGGTGAACATGACAAGGCTAAATTGATATTGTGTATTCACTAGTTCGTGATAACGTTAGATTTGGAAAAAGGCAAGCTGGATTATAATTCATGTTCATTTAATCTTTAAGATAACCAAAGATCTCTGGAAACCATCGCCAAGTTTAAATCCAATATCGACAAGTATTTTTATAGGCTGCAGGCCCTGATATATATTATAACTGAATAATGTACACCTATCTGTAATGTTATAAACACCTCGCCTCTCCTCAAACCAGTTATTTAATTAATATTATAACTTCAATAATTTAATCAATTTAGCCATCAGTTATTATGAGATACGTCAGATGCACCATTATCGATTTTAGTTGTTTTTCTACCTCGTACTGTTATAATGATAAATACAATTTGACAGCAAATTATGCACATTTTACATAAATCTGTACTTTGCATTTGATGCAATCACCAAAACATTTATTACGAATTGGGTATGAACTTTAAAATAAAGGCATAAAACAAAAAATATATTCAAATTACTTTCGATATTAGTGCAACTCTATCGTATGAGAAGCTAAAAAGCATTCAAGTTACACAAAAGTGGATTTGGATAGACAGAGATAATAAGTATATTGTGTACTTTCAATAAATCTGAATATATTTATTTAGCTCATATTAAGTTTATACCATAGATCACAGCAAAATAAGTCAAATTGGGGCTCAACCTGCAAAGTATCATTAAATTATTAAATTTCAATAGGTTATTACCTACTCCTATTGAAAAATCGAGATAATTAAGTATGAAGGAAACTAGAATTTGTTTTATTCCCTTCTATTTTCAATGAATACCACGTAGGTACCATAGGTAGTTGATGCAATGATAGTGCAATATAATTATTGAAGTTGAAGTTATATATATTTTAATCATTACAATACAATTATTATTATATTTAGTTTTGGGAAACATGCCACATTAGGGTTGGTATCCACCAAAGCGGAAAAGAGCGGATACTTGCGTTAACAACCACCAATTTGAATCAGTAAATCAGACATTGTTATTTCCTCAAAACATGTCCAGACGTATAAACATGGATGTGTCTGCGATTTTCTCCACTTTGGTGCAAACTGGCCCTTATAATTAATTAGATGCGTGCTACTCAGTTCGATCATTGACCGTTGATTTATGTAATTCTAATGAGTATGACACTGATTATCTACATGGCTTCATGAAAGAGTAGGTGTCAAATATCATAGGAGACATTTCATTCATATACATGGTAAGGTGGGGATATGACTACTTACATACATGATTACATTTAGTATGCTCCTTTAGGCAAAGGATGGACAACAAAGAGTAATACAGAGAAAAATACTAACAAACGAAAGTGATAAAAAAGTTATTCCATTATTAAGTACGAGTATTGTGCTCTATGCTTATCCTTGACTTGTTTAAGAGTCACAATTAAATCAGAAATCAGTGTTTATCATAAACGTAACATGTCATTTTGAGAAAGGTGAATAATGTGTGGTGAGTTACCATTTTATCAGTATCTTCATCATCAAGATTAAACTTTCGACAGCAAAGATTATGAACCAGATAACTTACACTATGGTTTGTTTTGGTTGTATATAAATAATTTGGAAATAAAATCCCCATTAAAGCCCACATGTCATTAATTGCCAACTCTTGATATTTACCTAATTACTTTTCTAGTAATTAATTGCCAACTCTTGATATTTACGTAATTACTTTTCTTGTAATTAATTGCCAACTCTTGATATTTACTTAATTATTTTTCTTGTAATTAATTGCCAACTCTTGATATTTACTGAACAATTTTTCTTGTAATTAATTGCCGACACCACTTTAGTTACACAACTGTCATATTTTACCAAATAAGAGTGTAGTTTAATATTTAGTAGTAAATAACAACGCTTTTTCACAAAATATTGCTATCAATGTTTTGCAAGCGATTCAACCGCAAGTCTAAAATTACGTTAGTAACAAAAGTATAAGCTTACCCTATTGCAGCGTCAGCGGGTGAAGAATGTTTTGTTTGCTTGACCTCGGCTGGCAAAGCGACTTTCGGAGTTTCTTCTTCAGTAAGAACAGCGTTAAGTATCTGTTCGGCGCGAACCTCATTGTACTCCACACTCTCAAGAGCTATCGAAATCACCCGCTCAGCTATAGTTTTGTACTTATCTTGAAGTTTTTTCTTCACTGCAAAATTTTTAACTTTTAAACAATGGGAATATGAAAGAAATAAGAGACATTTAAGATAGATCACTAGCTAAATTGATATAAAAAATAATTTTAATTTGTATTAATAATCAAATTTGAAAATAAATATTCAAATAGAAATAATAAGGATGTTTGTTAGTAATATATTATGAATTGAACTGCATTGACTTACATTCATTTTTCTCCTCTAACGTCTTCATTAATGTAACCTTTTTTGGCGGTTGTGGCGTATCTTTTTCTTTCTTTTTTTGTTGAGCAATTACAGTCTCCTTTTTGGTAAATCCCATAGTTATTAGCTCTTCACTAGCTTTTTGTACATTGTTATCTTTATTTGCTAAAATATCAAGGATTAAGGTTTCTTCGGCTTTTGGAAAGATGCTTTTAAGATATCTGCAAATAATTATAAATAGATTGTGTACAGGAATTTAAGGTTTGATACGCATTTATAAATAGTGCAATGTAACTGTTCAGCATAATATATCAAACAAACTTTAATTTTTTATGACATTTTTATCATATTATTCCTATTGCCACTTATACATACTAACTTTAGTTTCATTTTAGGCGAATGGTGTCTTTGAGGCTGACCATCGATTGATTTAGTTGTTCCATAGTAGCTAGAACCTCCCGAAGCAGGGCGAAGTAGGAGCGGTGAACCTAGAAAACACAGACAATATTTTTTTTAATTGCTGATACTGTTTCATTCAATTCAATATTTTGTTGATCACAAGCGATAAGCCTAATAGATTTAAATTTAATAATCTATATTAATATAATAAAGCTGAAGAGTTTGTTTGGTTGAACGCGCTAATCTCAGGAACTACTGGTTCGAATAGAAAAATTATTTTTGTGTTTGTTAGTCCATTTATCGAGGAAGGCTATAGGTTATATAACATCATACATTTAAGGAGTTGTTTTTTGAAACCGCGCGGCACAGCTAGTAAATGAAAGTCACAATTCATTACCTGAAGCAATGGGGGCTTAGTTTTTTGTAAGTTACCTCGCTGATTTAATCTATCGTTAATACAATATTTTAGTTTCTCTGTTCTATACTTATTCTGATATTCTCTTTCTATATGTATATATATCATTCTATTTACTTTTATACGTCCTACAATATAAATATTATATTTAGTTATTATTTGTGCTTTATCTATCATCTCTTTATTATATACCGCCTTCGATGTTTCTGTTTTCCCAAAGGTCGGCTGGCAGAGAATGCTTCTAGCATTAAGCCCACCTTTTGTACCATTTTGATTAAAGGTATAATAAAGTTATAAATAAATAAATAAATAATATACAATTCCAAGTGTTTTGAAGTTAGTTTAAAATTTAAATCCTACAAATAAACTGCAACTTACCTTGTGGGGTACCCGTTAATGGTGTAAAGTGAGTAGATCCTTGCATCGACCCAGGGAGTCCTTTAGCAAACTGCAATGCTGAGTACACTCCAATGGCACCCTTTTGTAGACGAGCTGCTGAAGGTGACATTGTGAGAGGCCCAGGAGTCGTTATTGGGTGTTTTTCAACTTGCAATGCACTTATCACAACTGCCTCACGATTGTAGTACCTCGCAAAAAAATTATGAAGTATTTATTATTATTATACATTTGTTACCTATTATAAAAAAAATTAGTAGAAAAAAAATCAAAGAAAATCTATTAAGTTTTAAATGAGACTAAATAAGACTCCATGTATTTTTAAATAAATTTATAACTAATAATATACAAAATAAACACATTCAAATGAGTTTAAGGCTTAACACGCATAACGATTTTTCACTACGCGATTTTTTCCGCAAAATTCTGTGAGATATGGAAATTGTAAGAAGCTGCACGCACTTGCGAAAAAAAATCGTGTTGATTATGATTCAGATACGCGATTTAAAAATCGTCAGAAAAAAAATTGCACGGTGAAAAATCGTAATACGTGTTAAGCCTTAAACTCATTTGAATGTGTTTATTTTGAATTATATGTTCTCTTAATATTGCTGTGTGCATGCAATTTTTTTAATTATATTTCATACATACTTCTTTAGCAAGATTTTAATATGGGTTTCGCTGACGGTTGGGAACATGGCGCTAATTTTGGCGACTAGTGCGTCAGTATCAGCGTTGAGTGTCAGCGAATCTTGAAATTTCTCATTGAGATGGGACATTCGTACTGGCAAAGGGCTGCCTTTCGGCGTGAGGCATAACGCACGCCCTAATATAGGACTGTCAGTAGGAGTGCCGTATGCTCTGGGGTCCTGCAATAATACTCTATAATTTAATTTGGGATCTGTACACTATCTACGGTCATGTACTCTAGTTACTAGATAACAAAAAGTGAATAATACATCCCATGTCCAATTCTTTCCAGATTGCAGTCTTCATAGAGTATGAAATTCTAAATCAGACAGATCATTACTAAAAAAAAGAATAGTATTTTGTGTGCTGGTATGGATAACATATTTACAAAAATAATTTCACATTTAACAAAAAAAATTGAAAGGAATAAATATTTTCTCTTACTATTCAACAGAAAGGACCCAAGATCGAGCCCTGTGGTACACCCATCACCGCCGGTGACCCCGATGACTTAATATAATTTATGCTAACTTTTTGTATTCTATCACTCAAATAAGACGCGATCAAGCTGAGAGCCTCATTTTTTATGCTGTAGTGACCAAGTTTTAACAGCAATGTTTCGTGCTCAGCACAATCAAATGCTTTAGATAAGTCACAAAATAAAAATATACTTACAAGATGAGGTTTTAGCCCTTTTGGATGGAACATCTTAGGACTATGCTGTGTCGCCTGGAAGGCATGCTGTAGACGAACTGGGGATGGGTATGGATGGACATGGTAAGGGGATCCGTGCGCCGACTGTGCATCCCAGTGGTACAGACATAGATGAACAAACCATACTGTGAACAAGTGCTGGTGCTTGAAACACTCTGCTTTTGATATATGTACAGCAATCATAAAATACTTGTCAAACACAATCAACACACTTGCTAGATACTTACCAGATTCCTGTAGAACAAGGAATAAATCCAGAGCAAGTATTTATGTGCCAGATTAACATTCGGTATCAAGATGTGGTTGTTTTTTTTTTTTTTTTTTTTTTTTTTTTTTTTTTTTTTTTTTTTTTTTTTTGTTTGTCATGTATTAATGATTTTCATGTAAACTCTTTGATCAATAAAAACCCCAACATCAGAAATCCTTGCAGGTGTGAATGTATGTATATAATGTGTCTGTTTATTTTGCACATTTCATCATCAATCTATTACACTATCTATTACACTTTCATTATAGTACTTATGGTAGCCATAACTGAGACTTTTGAATTACAACATGAGCTCTAAGTTTTGAATAGGTTGAGGTCCCCATCTACCATGTACTAATGAATGAATGAATACCAGGAGCATCAAAAAATTTATCGGCCTAGAAGGATGCGTTAAATCAAGGAGATTTATCCCTTATTGACCTAATGCTAAATTATTCTGCCATAGTGCAGCTTTAAAGTACCATAGTGCAGCTTAACAACTTTAAACAACAGATGAGGCTTTGGTGTCAGATCCCTCCTGCTGATAAGTGAATAGGCTTTGTTCCTGAGTGGTTAATTCCTGACAGCATTTGATCAAGTTGGGCTTTAAATCAGCCTAGTGCTGAATAGAATAGAACCAATTACAGCAATGATTCGTTACATTAGTCTGATGATTATAACATGAATAGTTCCATGTTTCATTTAATGCATCTAAATTAATCACACTATAAATGTGGGGCAGTATATTGTATATTTTATAAGTTTATAGGAATGACTCAATTTTCCAAATGAAATAAAAAATCCTACCGTTTTTCCAAAATTCTAATATAAAAGCTTTAAAAATTGTATTGTATCTATTATTATAAACCACTAAATATTACCCTGGAACGAATGTAACTACATACTTTGAAACAATTTTAGTAATTAATGTATGGTGAGGTGAATGAAGGACCCTGCCTTCAACTTCAAAAATGTGTTAAGTGATTTTAAGCTACATACTGTTTATTTTTGCTTTCATCAATAGATAATTTAGTAAATTTAATTCCAAAACTTTGGACACAGTACTGTTTTACTTTGTTTATAAATTTAATACCATTAAAAATATCACATACCTGAGGATGAATACAATCCAAGGCTATATGGTGCGCAGCGTTCTGAATGGATTTGTGTTTACCTCGTATTTCTTCCATACTTATCAGTGTAAATAATCACAAATTTGTGACAACATAAAACATATTATTTCAGAATCCAAAGAACAACCTTATATATGGATTGCCGAAACTGAAACTGTTTGCATTACAGAATATTTAAATAATAATTAATAACAAATTACATTACAATTTAATAAAATTCAAGTGAGATTTTAATCACATTGGCACATTGTAGATTTGAAATTGGTAGTTTGCGTCAAAGATTGGATTGGCGCATTATTAGTGGCATTAGAAGGGTGCAAACTATGTTATGCGGCCAAATTTACGGTACGGTCATTTGAAGCGAAATCGAAATGATAATATTTCTCTTTTATTCGGTAGGATAATCTTGCGTAAAATGGTGTTCGAAAATCAATATGAAGCACAGATCTAATATTAATTATCTGTGCGTGTGGCGTTCGGAAACTTTTTAACCGACTTCAAAAAAAGGAGGAGGTTCTCAATTCGACTGTATTTTTTTTTTTTTTTTTTTTTATGTTTGTTACCTCAGAACTTTGGACTGGGTGAACCGATTTGGATGATTTTTGTTTTAATTGAAAGCTGGTGCTTGTCGTGTGGTCCCACATAAATTTGAACGAGATCTGACAATGGCATCCATGTGAAAAGTACAATGTACTTCATTTGAAGTCGGTTAATTTTTTGTTAAAATGTTAGATTATTTAGTGTCAAACATAGATAAATATTGGTGTCAAATCTGTGGTTAAATCATTGCAATGCAACATGACATGACAGCATGGATGTATTACTCCATGGATATATTATTCTATCTGGACTACTGACTTTGTAGAGGTACTTGTAGTTCAATGACGTCATATCGTAAGGACTATTCGACCAATCACAGTCCGGATTGAGGTTGTTCTTCACAATTGTAGGGTGTTCGCACTTTATAAAATTGTGTCCTATTTTGATATAGTTTATCAAAATGTTTTCTATTGGCAATTTTTCTGGTGGTAAAAATTATAATATTATAATATAATATATTATATTGACAGTCAGTAGTTGATATCGATTCAGTTAAATTTAGTGTGCTTGAAAATAAAGCATAAAAACTTATGTTTTAATCAATACTAGGTTTGCCCCATATCCTCTGTGTTTTTCAGGGTTTAATTTACTTACAAACCACACATTAGATCAATCAGTTCAACACATTTTAGTCACATTTTATTTTTTATCAAAAATGGTCTAGTAGTTATGAGGACACGGTGGTAACAAACATCACATTTATGATTATATGAGATGGACACGCTTAGCCTCCACACTAGCGCTTCGCTTAGTTCATTGTTTATTTATTTATTTATTTAAACTATTGAACCTAAAAACAATGTAAGAGGTACAAAGGCGGACTTAATGCTAAAAGCATTCTCTACCAGTCAACCTTCGGGAAGTATGAGAAACATCAAAGGCGGTATTGTGAAAATAAAAAAGAGAATAACAAGATAACTTATACTAAAAGGGTACTTAAAAACATGAAATAAAATATATATGATATATATATAAAAAAATATATATAAATATATAATACAAATAAATAAATATATACAATTAATATATATATATATATAATATAGATATATATAATACAAAGTGGGATGATAAAGAAACACTTCACTGAGACACCTACATAATCACGCACCTAAGCAGTGTCTGAAGAGATTCTTCTTAAAAGTTAATTTACTGACAGGCTTACGAAGATCTTCAGGTAACGCATTCCAAAGCCGAGCGGCTTGAACAGCAAAAGAATTTGATAGGAAGCCTGAGCGGTGAAGAGGGATAGAGAGGGCCTGTGTCTCGGACGAGCGAAGCTGACGCCCATGGGTGTCGTCCAGGAACTGAAACATTCGCTTCAAATAAGCTGGCGGAAGATCATCACGCAAGATGGAGAAGAGAGTGGAAAGTATCCTCATATGTCTACGCTGTCTAATCGGAAGCCATTTAAGTTGGGTCCGGTAGGAAGAAACATGATCGAATTTTCGTAGACAGAAAATGAAGCGGATACTATTATTGATAAGACGGTCCAGCTTATTGAGCAGATCCTCGTTGAGATCAGTCATACACACATCACCATAATCAATTAAGGGGAAGATGAGGGCTTGCACCAAGACAATTTTCACCTTGACTGGAAGAAAATTTCTGAGCCGATTGAGAGCACAAAGTTTGGCAGTAACAGACCGACAAACTTCGCGAATGTGACAACTCCAACTCAGATGAGTATCGTAATACAGGCCCAGAGATTTGACAGACGTGGAAAACGAGATAATGGAACCATCAAACCTGACCGGTGCGACAAAACCAAGATCCACTTTACTTAATTGATGACTACTACCTATGACTATAGCCTGATATTTGTCAGGGTTAACTTTTATGCCAAAGTTACTCGACCAGGGATAGGGATGGGGGGGGGGGTTGATTGTTGTGTGTTAAATAAAATTAAAATGAACAGAATCAAAAAAGACGAAAGTTTTCTCCAGGCCTTTTTAATATTTTTTTTACTTTTAATTATGTAAGTTTATAATTTGTTATTTGTAGTACTCTAAAATACGCACAACAGGAGGGATGTACCGGTATGGCCACTCCACACTTCCTCCACGTTAATGTGAAAACGAAGTGTGGAGAGGGCATAACATAATTTAAAAAAATGGCTGCAAATGGCAAAAGCACAGTTACAAAAAGGAAATAAAGAAATAGGGCTACAGTCCCAACATGTGGGTATATTTGTCATTATGTACATTTTGTACGTTTTGTTATGCAGTGAACAAATATAATTAGTATTAGTATATTAATTCACTAATGGCCCATAAATTATCGCTAAGTAGTTAGAAGCTAGACACACTTTATAGTTCGTATTATTATTTCATACTTCATTTATTCAATAAATAGATACGAAATTTTGGAGAAAGGAAATTTAAAGGTACCTTCAATTATTTGTGAATTTGAACTTGCCGCCTCATAAAATATGTTCGTCATCTGTTACATTTACATTCGTGTGTTTTTTTATCATGGCCGATATAAACCAAATAAACACTAGCGGAACGAAGTCCATTTTCAAGATATATAGGTGTGCGTAATGGATTCATCAAGCATTTATGTGATTTTTTAAAATACGGTCCCATCTCGAGGGGACTTTGGGGCGGGTGGGCGGTAGAAGGTTATGGCGGAGTCGAGAAGTTCGGAAAACGTCGTTATGCCGGACATAACCGAAGTATCCAAAGCCGATCCCTTGGCGACAGCAGCCGAGCATAAATCCGATCGGACTCATCGGTCTGGTGGCGGAAGCGGAACTGTTTTAACGAGCGGCATCAAGGCGGCTAGAATTTCGACGAGCGACTCTAATGGCGTCGTCGCGGGCTCCGCATCTGTGCCAGTAGGAGCCCTGATCAGTGGTACTACTTTTAATGTTATTACACCGGACCAGTTGCCGCACTTCAAGCCAATGCTATGTGTTGACAACGGCTTTATTACGCGTGGATCAGTATCCGAAGACATAAAGACGACACAGATTATAATTCAAAATCCTCCGTCTCCGCCTAGTAGAGAACAATATGACGATACCACTTCGAACTCCACTCGGCCCACCCGTATGTCCAACAGGTCATGGTCAGATACTGCGAATATGCCTGTGCTGCCGATACGTTGTAAAAACACCTCAGCTGAGCTCCATAAATTGAAGCTGGGTTCTGGTGGTCGAGGCAGGTGTATCAAGTACGGGGCAGATTGGTTCACACCTAGTGAATTTGAGGCACTGTGTGGAAGAGCATCTAGCAAGGACTGGAAGAGGTCCATACGGTTCGGGGGCAGGAGCATACAGGCTCTGATAGACGAGGGCATCCTCACACCGCATGCTACTAGTTGTACTTGTGGAGCGTGTTGTGATGACCAATCAGGTGAATAAATATTTAAATACCCCTTTGACTTAGGATTTCCATTATTTTGTTATATGTAGTTGAATGTCTTGAAATAAGTTTTTCATAATCCAGTGTGACAATTTTGTTTTAGCATTAGGTCCCGTGAAACTCTTTACACCGTACAAGAGGAAAAAAAAGAATAACATAGACGGTACGTATTAGTAATTACAATTTTTTGTATCTCAATACTATGTATTGAAGATTTTAAATTTTGATTTTTGATGAAGGAAATATTTGAAATGTTTTGTGTTTTGTCAGTTTTGTGGCTTGTAATTTTTTATGTAAGTATGGCATTTTGTATAAGAAAGGCTACAAGTTAAAAATACTGTTCATTAATCACTTTAATTTTAGAAATGGGAGACAAGAAGCCAAAAATAAAACGGACCAACTCCTTTGGGGAAGCTGAGATTGACAATATTCATCAGAATAGTAATAATAGTAATTCCAAAGAAGCATGGCAGACAATAGCAGAAGGTCTTGAAGGCAACTCAGACTACCATGTGCTGTCCACACCAGATGCTAATCCAGATACCATCACAGGTACAATTACCGCTACAGACGGGAGCGGATACCTTTGTTACAAATGAATTTTAATTCTTACGGGTCTGAGGTATTGGTGGTGTGTAATATCATTACAATTGTGTGTTGACGTCCCCCATAGCGTAATGGTTACCATGCCAGAACGCCATTGGAAGGGTGTTGGGTTCTTTTCCAAGTGAGGTAGAAAATTTAAATGATGAGTTTGAATTTCTGTTCTTGGTCTGGGTGTGTGTGATCTTTTCTTTGTGTGTTGTCCATGGCATCTACTATACAGGGAATCCTAGTGTGGGGCTATGAGCGTGTAGCCTTTATGGTTGATGTCATTCACAATCACATCCATAGGCACACCCATAATTGTGTTAAAATCTAAGTAATAATACATACTGTCAACACTAAAAGATAATTGAGTAATTCCTAAAATAAAGATCTAATATTTTAATGTTAAAAAAATTGTATGTAGTAGTAGTATTTGCTGAGTGAATAGTATAAGTATTTGCTGAGTAAATAGTATAAGCATTTGCTGAGCTTTTATACTGGCGTTCGAATTTATACTCAACTACTTTTGGAATCCGCTAGACATATTTTACTCTCTCAATAATGACTGAGATCTAAGTATTCAAGATATTTAAGATATCTGGGATATTTGTAATAAAAAACATAATATAAAATCATAAAAATTAACATATACATAAAACTTTTTCAATTCACAGGGACATTCAAACAAACTCTCATAAATCATAAGTATAAGCATATGCTGGCATTCTTATTTAAGCTGCAACTTTTTAACCTATAACTTTACTACTAACAACTATTTGCATTGTATCTCTAATGTTATGTATAGGACATTATTTTACTGGCGAATTACACAGAATTGAAATAACTTATTTGCATTGTAAGCCTGTACATACATGGAAGATCATTATTAGTCAAAAATTTGTGGAGGTATTTATGTACATAGCTTCCAACAAAATTTTTAGGTTTTTTGTCTCTTTGTCTGTGCGTTTGCATTTGCTGTTATTTATAGGTTTCCATAGTCAAAACGGAACTGGTAAAGTGGGGATGAATTTTTTTCTTGTCTACCCTCTACTGTGGGGTATCGTTGAAAAGGTCTTTCAAAAATATTATTGGTTACCACATACTATTTTTAATTCAGGGGCCCTTTTGGTAAATATTCGGCTTTAATTTTGGTTAGAGTCAAGTGCCAGCTAATAAGTTGAAGTTGGACATGTGAAAAAAGTCACAAAAATACGTTATTTGTTGATGTTATAAGGAAAACTATCACGGGTTTGAGGTTATCGAGTAATAGTCCATTAACGAAACCCGAAACATTGTGCGCGGTCTGACTGCCTGACACGCATTTGGTCGGTTTTTAATGTAGCAGATAAACAAGCAGATGACCTACCCGATGATAAGTGGTCATATGGTCATATGGACATATGGTCATATGGTAACGAAGTAGGCATCACCGATGAGTTGCAGGCCAAGAATGAAAAGAGAATAAAGAAGGAAAAACTATTTGAAGCTTTCAGCCGGAATTTTTGTTATTTAAGTGCTCATCTACAGTATGGTAACCTTTGCCTAAGAGTTGAGATTTGAGTTTAATTGTTAATAGACTCGTTGACATGATCCTGTGGCTCGTTTTGTGTCTTTGTTTTAATGACATTTGAAATTTTGTTATTCCATAATTCCTTTAAGATACCTAATCAGTCTAGTCACATTTCAGTCACCTTAATTTAATTTTATATTACTCGTATATTTTAATTAATGTTCATTTTCATGTTATCGCGTAACAATTGTTGGCAGACCTAATAAATAAATAAATAAAATAAACACAACGACTCATTTAGCGGCTGATTCAAGCATGGCAGGATTCATGGAAAAGTAATAATACCAGTAGTAATATTAGTGGCGCAATAAATTTATTGATAAATATAATCCTTACTCGAAATCCAACCACATTAGGAAGCCGGGTTTGTCGCCTCTTACGACAGTCTGGTTAGTCGGCATTGAATTGGAGTCAGTATTTTGGGCAGCTAAATTCTGCCAAAACGGCTATCTGTCAGAGAGGCCATAACCGATTTGCATTTGGTTTTAATTTAAATGACGTTCTATTAATCTGTTCACAAATTCCTATAAACTTTTTCGTAGGCAAGCAAAGCGATTAGGCGCAGCTAAAGTACTTGCGTAAAATATTTGTTGCAGGCGTTTAAAGTATTAATAAAAGCGAAAGCACCTAATTGCCATTTTGTGTAATTGTTGAAGAGCGATTTCCTATAAGATAATTAACTTATTATAACGCGTTTCTGCGACAGCGATCTATACCTAAGTTATTAATAAAATACTCCTACCTAAAGTATTTCTGAATCATGCTCTTTGAGTTGCATCCGCGGTTTGTTTTCAAAGTTGCGATTTTTTTTCATGGAAACGAGTAAACGAATTAACTGTAAATAAATAAAGTATTTCTTTCTTTCTTTCAATTATGACAAACGACCTGACGATCCACCTAATGGTAAGTGGCTATCGACGCATGAACATCAGCAACACCAAAGGCGTCACTAATGCGTTGCCGGCCAAAAAAAAGAAAAAAGAAAAAGAAAGAGAACTGACTCAAGCTCCCAGCTGGTACACGTCGAGTCGTTTGGCGGCTGACTCATGCTCAAGGGTGGTAGCTATCTAGGCAAACCCCATGGAGAAATAATAATAATAATAATAGTATTAATTAACAATTAAAATCGATACTACCAGTATAATCCCTCTGAGGGCCTTAGCACCAGCGGGCCGGATTTAGTTGCCTCTTTTGACACCCATCTGGCGTGGGATTGGGGTTAGTATTCTAAGCCGCCCAATACGGATATAAATTCATGAAATCATTCATCATAATAGAATCATTCATGCCCGAATCTACATAATCTTTTCGATAACAGACTGCTCAGTCAATGCCATGCCACCATGAGTTGTCCGAATAGCTGCGTTCAACTTGAGAGCCATTGTACATGATGCACTCAACCACACACCCAGCTCACATCGCCCTTGTAGAAAGCGAAGTAGAGACTACAATAGGTTCGCCTCACATTGACCCACTATCGCCCTTGGTCACCTTGGACGAAATTCGCCGATACTCTAAAAGTCAATGCAACCGAAACAGGCGCCAGATCACGATCGTATTGCTGAGAAGGTTGTCCAACGCCCTCCACCATGCCTGCTAGGTTTCCTCGTCGTTTGAGATCTTACGAGCCCTTTCATTTGACATACTACACGATACGGTTTGCAAAACAGTTTTTGTTTAAATTTGATTTTGTTAAATTTAATTTTTTTCAAAATTCTATTGTTTACTTTATACCTGCGTATTTGGGTCACAAAAAAGTACATGAGTACCAAATTTCAACTTGTTTGATCCAGTTGTTTCGGGTGTAAATTGGCTATGAACGGGGATCGCCCAGATGCACCGAGTGATCCTATTTCACGTTCCGTTTTTCATTTTTTGTACGGAACCCTAAAAATGTATCAGCCGTCACAGAACTGTCGTAGTATCGTCCTATCCATGAACCTCCTAATGAGGAGGAACAATTCTGCTTCAGAGCCAACCACTCTCGTGTACAACAGGTGCACTGCGTGGCACATCCTAACAGCAGTCAAAAAGCCTACTAGAGTGAATGGGTGAATTAGGTGAATGCCCCAAATACAAGCCCTAATAACATCTGGTCCTTTTTATTTTTACTAGGTGTTGCCCTCGGCTTAACATGCTGTAGATTTAGATTTATAGAACCACATAAAAATAAAGTGCATCATAAGTAGAACGATGAATTAGGATACATAATATTAGATATTAGATGATGCTCGTGGCTTCGCGCGCGTGGATATCGATTTTTTTACAAATCCCCCTGAACTTTTCCGGGATAAAAAGTAGCAGTGTCTTATTTCAGGGTAGGTATAGGCTATCTCCATTCCAAATTTCATCCAAATCGGTTTGAAGTAGTTGTGGCGTGACTGAGGAACTTTTTTACCATCCCATGGTGGTTATAAGTCGCAAAAAAGCGATGTCTTGACTTACTCGAGCGTGGTTGTTTTTTATTTTAAAGGTAATAATACCAGAATATACCCCACACTGTTTTCCGTGGCCATGAAACCATTAAAAAAAAAAAATCAAGTAGTCAGACTACCAATATCCCTCAAAATAGTCTTCAGATTTTTGGTCACTATGGTTGGGTCATCATGATGAACCTTCAATATGCTAGTCTGATGCGCGCTCGAGTATCTCCAGATGGCATTTTTTTACATTTTCAGGAATTCGCTGCGAGCTTGCGTCACTTCCAAATCGTGAGTGATAAGAAATGGGAGTATCTGTAGGGTTCATTCATCATTCACCACTTTCCGCATGGCCACCCCCACCACGCAAATTGCCAGATTATAATATATTTCATATCAGGGACATGTTGGAGCATGAAAAATATCAATATCTGACACGCTTGAGTATTTCCATGTCATTGATTATTTTTTACAATTTTGAAAATTTTTAGACTTACCCACCGCTGAAAGTGGAAACATTATAGGACCATTTATTCTTCCTTGGTTCCTAGGTCTTCATGGGTTTTCGCGACGCTCGAGTAACTCCACATTTACTATCATGGGCTCTCTACTATAAAAAAATCTATTAAAGTAAGAATCTCCTCCTTTTTCCTACTATTAAACAAATTATGATGTTAAATATTTTTTATTTAAATAAAATGAAAAATCTAGGAATATAAAAGAACTAGGATTATATATTATAATGTATTAGGAGCCACAGTGTCCTTTTCAATTATTTGTCGAATGCAGTATGATTTATGTTTAAATACAATTTTCATTATATTTCTCAAAAAAGTAACCTATCAAGTATAAAAGAATTATTTCAACCTTTAATTAAATTTTATGTTTAAAAACAGTACAATTTTTTAAACAAAATTTACACTAAAAGGCTAACATTCGGGGGCGCTTACCCTATATAAGCTTTGCCAAATAGGAGCCCCAGAATAGAGGTCAGATGTTCCTCTACCATCCACCAAGAGCAGGAGGTCCTCAGGGATCTACTCTCTCTCCACTACACTCTACGCTGTAATACCTATATTAGCGACATGGCTAGACATCCAAACGAAGAACTCGCCTTATTAGTGGATGACACTGAACTCTACACCACTTACTCTGCGCCTGCTCGCATCAAATCAACCCTGCAACTCGTGCAAGCTACGTAGTTAATGTAGAATAGAGTTTAATCAAAAACAGTTCAGTATTCGATTGTCCGTTCCTTGGGCGAAATCACTCTAGCTAGACGATGGTAGTCATTCAGAGAGCATATCAAAAAGGCTCGGACTTTCAAAGTCAAAAGTCAAAGTCAAAATATTTTATTCATATAGGTATCATTGATACACTTATGCACGTCATTTTTTGGCTTTTCGGAAGGTGCTTTGTCATGGAGGAGAAGAAAAGCCTAAAGAAACTCCTCAGCACATCTTTTAAAAAAATATTACAAAAAAGATATTATCATACAAAAGTTTACTATTCTGAGTGGAACTGGTTGCAGAGCTAATCATTTCCATGCATCTTTGTCATTTAAATACTCGTCTACACTATAATATCCCTTGCCTAACAATTGTGTTTTTACACGTTTTTTGAAAGTTTGAAAATTTGTTCTATATTGGCTGCTTTGCTCCACAGCAAGATGGCATATGACATAACACTGTGGAAATAAGCAAAATAAACTATCCTAGCAGTTTCGACGTCAGTATACTGCCTTATGATCCTAACAGCATAAGCAGCCCTACCAAGTTTACATAATATAACAAATATGTGGGTCCCATTGAAGTTTACTAAGGTCACCCCTAAAAAGATCGTTGATTCCTCCATATGCAATGTTTCATTATTTAGTTTAAGAGATTTGCTGACTTTTTTAACATTAGGTAGCACAAACTATACATTTAGTTTTTTTTGCATTTAAAAGTAAGTTATTGATAGTGAGCCAACGCGACACATGCGGAAGAGCACTATTTACGTCGTCGAAATTTACTTTATTCCTTTCACACTTAAATATTAATGATGTATCATCAGCAAATAGTACAATATCCGCTTGGTTCTTTACATAATGTGGTAAATCATTAATGTATACCAGAAAAAGAAACGGACCCAATATAGAGCCCTGTGGTACACCCATCACAGCCGGTGACCCCGATGACTTAATATCGTTTATGTTAACTTCTTGTATTCTATCACTCAAATAAGACGCGATCAAGTTAAGGGCCTTGTTTATTGTACCATAATGGCCAAGTTTAAACAGCAATGTTTCGTGCTCAACACAATATTTGATTGTGTTAGATAAGTCACAAAATACACCTATGGCATTTTGTGATGCTTTCCATGCTTCAAATATATGCTTTAAAAGCCTAGCCCCGGCATCGGTTGTACTCCGGCCTTTAGTGAAACCGTATTGCTCAGGATGTAATAATTTATTATTATTGAAATGGGTTAACATTTGATTCAGTATTATCTTTTCGAAGATCTTACTATGAGTTAAAACAGAAACTGGTCTATAGTTATTAAGGTCAGTTTTTTCACCTGTTTTAAAAGGGCAGTTTTTTCACCTGTTTTACTAGGGCGACTGCATTCCGTGATATGCAAGAAGAGTAAAATGTTGCTCCATAACAAGAAGACAATTTACGAGACTCTCGCGACCATAAGTTTTTTGCATTAAGAGTAGATTCAACGATGAACCCAAGATTCATCACATGTAACAATTTGGTTCAGATTAATGTTAATTTATTCACCCTCGTGAACACTCCATATGTCAATGTCTTTACAGCGACTTGATTCTCGGCAGCCATTTTGATTTTTAACGCGCTCAGTTAAAAATGGAGAATATTGACAAGTATTCAAAGTTAGCCTGTAAAGTTAGCGGATTTCGGCTTCGGTTGATTCTTCGCTTTGTTGAAAGAAACTGCCACCTGTGAATTATGACTTTTCCAAGGATTCGCTTAGTATAATTTAAGGCGGTTTCTAAAAAAGCCATTCCTCGCATTGACAGGCACTTTTTCTTTGTAGTTGACCATATCTCACCCTATGAGTTAATTGATCATCTGTAGCTTCAGTGGTACGGGAATAAGAATGATGACGGATTTTGAAATACTGTTTTATATTGTTGGGAAATATAATTACAACGTATACCATATTTCCGTAGAAAAATAAGGTTTAGTATAAAATAAATACACTTTATAAGTTTAAAATTCGCACCAAAACACTTCAGTGGCGCCACGCCGGAGTAGAATAATAGACTAGATGTCATTGTCAGTATTGTCATATTCGTTTGTTTACTCAGGCGTGACGTAATTCGCTCTGACTGGCGTGTATTGGCGTTCCAGATATCATGGCGGCTTGCCGTACTTTGTAGTTTTATTTTATCAAAATATTAGTAATCTCGCTCATAATAATACCTACAATAAATGTGTGTTTTGTAATCCATCAATAGGGTTTCATTAAATAAATATGAAGCAGAAGGGGTAAAGGGTAAGGGACACGATATTGGTTATTCAATAATATTCCTTTTACTTTGCACCATGATATATTTTCAGTTCTAACGTTCACATCAATGTTCCAAAGTACTTCAACATTACGTGATCCATAAAATAATCTGTGACAATTCCCTAATCTAAATATGACAAGATATTTCTTATATGCATATCCAGCCTCTGCATCAGACAAGCGTTGTAGAATAAAGAGGTCCGTCCCTAGATCTTCACTAGAGATTCATGGGCTCACCGACAAATAAATAATTTTAGTGATTTTTACTTACTGTCTTCATGCCTGGTAAGTACACAAAGCGTTGGCGGGTTACTAGGATTAATTAAAGGTTAACTGTTATGGACTGAAAGATATCGCAGCGCTGAAACCAATGGACGTAGAACCATGAATTTCCTCGGACGAAGTCTTAGTAGTAGGTATTAATGTAATTAATACCTAAAAAATTAGACGAACACTCTTACCCAAAAACCAGACTATACATTTCCGAAGTATTCCGATGCGCTGAATCCGAATCTGGCCAGAATTGCTCTATCACGTCAGGATTTTGAGATATCCCTAACCTGAAAGAGCAAAAACGGTTTTGCTCATTTTTGAGGTTACGCAGCCCGCTAGATCCTTTTTCTCCAAAAATTTATCAATTGTGTCTGAAAGTACTAGTCTTTCTCTTTAAAAATTACGTTGAATTTACTCGAATATTTTTTTTTCGTTGAGGTATCGTATTGTGAAATTTTCATATAATTATGTGGATTTTCCTGTCTCAAAATTTAATAACAAATCCTTACAATAAGTGTATTTCCAGTAAAGAATCATGTAAGTGATTCCTTCACCTCGCCATCCCCTCTGTTCTGCGAACTATTTAACGCCGCTTCGCATCAGCTCTTGCCGTACGACGGGTATTTTCTGCTATGTCCTTTCCTCATGACTGAGGGTTGTAGTCGTGTTTATACGGAATTCTGACGCGTGAATTGTTTATTTACTGTTTTGAAGTAGATACCGATCCAGTAGATAAAGATTGCGAGTAACTGTCCTAATATACTTGTGAACGGTGAGGCAATAGAGAGAGTTTTAGAGGCACGTAATCTGGGTGTCCTTATGGATGCATCCTTGCGGTTTGAAAATCACGTGTTAGGCGTTATTCGCAATTGCTTCTATCGACTGAAAGTGCTTTACAGAATTAGAGAATATATAAGCTCTGACTTGCGTATAAAACTTTGTGAGTCGTTAGTACTTTCAAAATTGAACTATGCCGACACTGTCATAGGTTCGAGGTTATTAGCGCGTTCCCGGAACCTTATTCAGCGGGTTCAGAACGCATGTGCAAGGTATTGCTTCAATATTCCACCTCGTGCTCATGTTACGCCATATCTTAATGATGCCAATATTCTTAAAATGACACACCGCAGACAGCTTCATTTTGCGACATTACTTTTTGGTATTATAAAGTATAAGTGTCCACCTTATTTATATGACAAACTTCAATGGGCTGAGCGTGCAAGAACTTCTGGCAGATTATTGTACCCAGCGCACAGTACAGCAGCATTTCGTGGTAGCTTCAAATACAGCGCCACCAAATGCTGGAACAATCTACCTCCGCCTATTCGTAACCTGGGAACAGTAGATAATTTTAGGAAAAAATATAAAATGTGCCTTTTAAACGCTCAGAAGACGACATTATAACTTAACACAATCAAGCAGCACACCCTCACACACACTCACACACACACACACACACTCACGCAAACGCACACACACACACTCACACACACACACACACACACACACACACACACACACGCATTCACACATATACTCACACGCATTCACACATATACTCACGCACACATGCACTTGCTCTCGCGCGTGAACACACACCCTCACGGTATGTATATGAATATATGTATATGCACGCATACTATTATACTTTGCGTGCCAACTTTAATTACCTAATATGAACTACTATGATAGTGGGTACTTACCTGATATGTTGTGGCTAATTAGCTACGTGGCATTGCACTGTTCCAGCGTGGCTCCGCTTTGCGCTTGTAGCTGTGCTGCCTCAATTATGGCAGTTTATTCTAATTCTTGTGATTTTCATCTCGCACCGAACTATTAATACTAAACGGTACATTAACGGATATTTTCTGCGCTTTGTTTGTATTTGATTATATTTTCGTCTCTCATCAATACGAATGTCGAATGTTACAAGAATTTCGCAAATAGTAATAATAAAACTAGTGCGGGTAGGAAGTATTTATTTTTTATTTTATTATTTTCTTTAAATTTGTATAACTCTTTTTTTTTTTTTGTTTAAGCTTTAGTCTAAACTATAGGTTTTAATCATTATTATTATTTTTATTTTTATTTTTTATTTTTTGTTTCTTTATGCGGCGAACTGTAGTCACTCGTCCGAACTGCGATACAATAAAGGTCGTACTGAAAATCAGTAGCCGTGGTTCACCGCGGCATATGCTGAGTGCGTACCTTTTTTGTTAAGCAGTGCTGCAGCAGGTTATGTGTTTGTAGCAACTTATAGTTTTTTAGGAATGTTTTACTAATATTCAATTTGTAACTTGTTGCACTTGCTTAACAGAATAAATAATTTCTTTCTTTCTTTCTTTCTTTCTTTCTTTAGATCATTGATCGCCTTATGAGAAGTTTATATACTTCCAAAAAAAGCAAGAGGTCTGCTTTCACGTGGATAGGCACGTGGAAAACTTTCCTTCAGCTTTTCCACGTGACCAAAATACTTGAAAATCCTACGCATACATGTAGTAGAGAGCCGAGTTCGGAGTTCGAATAAAATCTCAAACTATATTTGTAATTTCTTTGGAGTTAGTTAGCTCGGTTGATTGTTTCGATTTATCGGTATTGCGTATTAGGGTAAGGCCGCCGAAATGTCAAATGTATCACAAAAGTAACACAAAAAATTATGTGTTTGCATACAAAATTTTTGTATTTTTTTGTGTTACGACACAAATGTAACAAAAAAGTGATACAAACGTAACACAAGCGTAACACTAAAGGAACACAAAAGCTAAATTTTTTCTACAATTTTAGCTTATATTTCGGTCATTTATTACAATTAGGCACTATTGGGCTATTGTATGTAAGTATACTTTTGACCTCAACGCCAACAAATATAATCACACAAAACACGATGACGCTCGCTTTGAATGCGCCTTCACTGGCGAAACAATGTGGCATTTTTTAAAATAAATTTTTGGGTATCAGTGGTGCCATAATAATACTGTGTTTTGCTCTTTGGCTCTCTAAATAGTAGTTTTGGGGTAAAAATTCGTAACACAAATAAATCGTAACACAAAAGTAAAAACCACTGTTTATTTTAAACTATCGATAAAATATGTCAAGTTCAAGTATTTTCACAACAATATTATTGTTATAACAGGGGACTATCATCGTATTCTTCGATGGCATACATATAATCCAGATATGCACAATCATTTATTGAATATTTTAACCATAAGATACAGCAAAAACAAAAGGACAAAAATGTAACACAAAAAAATTGACAATTTTGGCGGCCTTACCCATTAGTATTATTTATTAGGCACTTACGATTTCTATCTCTTTATAGAAGTAAGTATTTTCGTGTAAGTTTTTTTTTGATTGAAAGCTAGTTTTTTCTTCTATTTTATTATAATTATCGGCAACGCATCGGCTATGCCCATGTTGTTACTGAAGTCCACAGGCGACGGTGACTACTTACCGCTAGATGTCTCATCTACTCGTTTGTAGGCTAGTAACATAAAAAAGTTCTTTTTGTAAACATCTACAGACTACAATGGTGGGGTTGTCTGAAAATCGTAGGATGTTTAGGAGATATCTGCTTACATGGATACCCATTTACATGCATGCATGCATGATAAGCTCGCGTGGTATCACCGGAACCCCGCAGCGTCGAGGCGTGACAGAAACCATGCTCGCTTCATGTTGCATGCTTGCATGAGGTTATTCGAGGTTATCTGCAGCATGCAGCTGCAGAGCGCCAGATCCCCTCTACTGTTGGTGAATTTGGGTTAGATGAGGTTATAACAGTACTAGCAGTTGCCCGCAGCTTCGCACGCGGAAATTATGCCTATTATGAAATTATAGTGTACCTACTCCTCATAGAAGATAAGTTAATAACAGGTTAATTTATATTGCATTTAGGACTTTATAAAGTAAAACCTACGAAACAATCACAAATCATTCCTCCGGCAGCGGGTTTTTTAAGGCAAGCAAATTTAAAGCAAATTGTTGATATTTTAAAAATAATCCATACAAATTTTCTTTTGGTTCCAGGGAAACCTTTTAATTTTTCTGGATGAAAAGTTTTCTGAAATATGACCAAAAGTATAAGAAACAACTTAACTAATTTCCATCGAAATCATTCTCTCTCTCCCTCTTCCACTCATAGTCCCTCTCCAGCTTCCTGTCCCTCTGCCTCTCCCGCTCCCTCTCCCGCTGCCTGTCCCGTTCCCGGTCCCTCTCCCGCTCCCTTTCTCTCTCCCTCTCCCATACCTGGCCTCTCGCCCGCTCCCTGTCCCTCTCCCTCTCCCGATTCCTGTCCCTCTCCCATACCTGGCCTCTCGCCCGCTCCCTGTCCCTGTCCCTCTCCCGATTCCTGTCCCTCTCCCTCTCCCGCTCCCGGACCCTCTCCCGCTTCCTATCTCTCTCCCTCTCCCGGTCCTGGTCTCTCTTCTGCTTCCTTTCCCTCTCCCCTCCCACTCCCCGCCGTAGAGTGCCCTATACTATTTTTTTGTTTATCACTATAAGCTTACATATTAACTTTCATAATCACGAAGTTCCTGTAAAACTTGCAACCCTTTTATTTGCCTCTTAGGGGATGAAATTCCTAAAAATCTGTTAAGGTAAATTTTTGATTGATTTTCACATTTCTGAGTTCGATATTGACGAAGCGTCGTACAAACTTACATCCCTGGGTTAAAAATCCTCAGGGGATGAATTTCCAAGAAAACCTGTAACAATTATTTTTGTTACAAATTATAAGCTTACACTACACGCGTAATTACACTACTTCAGAGTTCCAAAATGACGAAGCTTCTTAAATACATTTACATCCCCTTAGTTTTGCCCCATAGGGAATGAATTTCAAGAAAACCGTGATACAGTTATTTTTTGTCTAACTATAAGCTTATATACAAAATTTCAGCCTTCTTACTTCAAAACTGACAAAGTTGCCATACTAACTTACACACTCTTATTTCACCCTTTATGGGTTGATTTTCCAAAAAACATATAACTTTAAAATTTTGTTTTTAATCTTGAGCTAATATATAAATTTTCATGTTGTTAACTTTAAAAATGACGAAGTTGCGTACTGAGTTCCATCCTCTAAATTAACCCTTTAAGGGATGATTTTCCAAAAAAATGTGTTAAAGTTAACTTTTGTTTATTACTATAAACTTACATAAAAAATTTCATATTTATACCTCAAAAACTGGTGAGGTTGATTTGTATGTAGTTGACTACCAACCCCTATTTTTAGGGGATGAATTTCGAGAAAACCGTGATACAATTATTTTTTGTGTCTAACTATAAGCTTAAATACAAATTTTCACCCTTCTTACTTCAAAACTGACGAAGTTCCCATACTAAATTGCGCCGCCTTAATTAACCCTTTAGGGGATGACTTTCCAAAAAAACGTAATACTTCAAAATTTAGTTTCTATTTTTGAGCTAATATGTAAATTTTCATGTTTTTAACTTCAAAAATGACGAAGTTGCGTACTGACTGTTGTCCTCTAAATTAACCCTTTAAGGGATGATTTTCCAAAAAATGTGTTAAACTTAATTTTTGTTTATTACTATAAACTTAAATAAAAAAAAATCATATTTATAGCTCGAAAACTGGCGAGGTTGATTTGTATGTAATTGACTACCAACCCCTATTTTTAGGGGATGAATTTCGAGAAAACCGTGATACAGTAATTTTTTGTGTCTAAATATAGGCTTAAATACAAATTTTTACCCTTCTTACTTCAAAACTGACGAAGTTCCCATACTAACTTGCGGCGCCTTAATTAACACTTTAGGGGATGATTTTCCAAAAAAACGTAATACTTCAAAATTTAGTTTCTAATTTTGAGCTAATATGTAAATTTTCATGTTTTTAACTTCAAAAATGACAAAGTTGAGTACTGACTGTTTTCCTCTAAATTAACCCTTTAAGGGATGATTTTCCAAAAAAATGTACTAAATTTAATTTTTGTTTATTACTATAAACTTACATAAAAAAATTCATACTTATAACTCTAAAACTGACGAAGGTGGTTTGTATGAAAATGACTTCGGACCCCTATTTTTGCTAGTTAGGGGATGAATTTCCAAAAATCCGTTCTTAGCTGACGTCTCCTTAGCATAATATATCTCCCTGCCAAATTTCATCATAATCGGTACGGTAGTTTCTGAGATTTTTTGTTTAATCAGTGGTGTGTCTCTTTTCAATTTTATATATATAGATGATGTTTCCCCATTAAAATATACTAAGGATGCATATAACTTTGATTTGTTAGCAACTACTTTTGATTTTTTAACTGCCCACACGGAACTGCCAGATTCATTTATTTTACTGCCCAATTTTTACCGTCGAACTTATTAACAAACATGCATTTTTGAATTTTTAAACTGCTAAAATACAATATACAACCGCCGCGTGAATGAGTGCCAAATAGTACTACAAAAGAAGCTTCGACGGTTTTGCGAATTGTTATTCACCAAGCCCACGTGACCAAATCCGCTTGCGTACAAATATCCTAACTTACCCCCTACATATTTCACGTTTTACAAACGTGAGCGTCACGACTAAATCATTCTCCCCTACATGATATTTGAACATTTTAGTTGTGCCGGAATTGAGCGCAGTGATGAAACGGATGGACGACATCGGCCAAGCGTTGGTGCGTCTCGCGGGGGAGCTGAAGCAGTGCGTGGAGGACGTGAAGACGATCAACTCGCGCGAGTTCCACCGCGTCGAGCCGGACCGGATCCTTCCGCCGGTCGAGCCGCAGATCGATGGTGACCCCGTGGCGCTGCAGAACGTCAATGATGTTGAAACCAAAAAGGTTGGTAGTCGTAAATCCTTATGTCTAGACTCCAGTAGCAGTAGTTCGGTTGTTAGTCCGGTTAACCGATGAGTGAAGGATCAGTACTGAAGGTGAATAGATTTTTTGGTTGTTTTTTGAAGACGCTTATCTCTGACTGCAATTAGTTATAAAAAATATTTTTGGGTATGATACGGAGGAACCCCTCATGAATGCGTATCATACCCAAAAATTGGTTGGTTAACCAACATGAAGAACCAAACAACACCTGAATATGTTCGGTCAAGCTTAAAGCGATCGAACAAATACTTAGATGACGCTTCCATCGTTTTAACTAAATATGTTTATCCAAAAGCCCGATCTACCCATATACAAATAAAGCATTAAAAACAGACGAATCTACAAATACATGGTGCCCCATATTGTTCACTCCCTTTATGGGAATATTGCTTGAGAGTTGGTTTACAATTATCAGTCTTCAATTTTGTTCAAATTATCAAGGAGCCCTGAGAAAGTAGC
Source organism: Thymelicus lineola (assembly GCA_963932265.1). NCBI lineage: Eukaryota > Metazoa > Arthropoda > Insecta > Lepidoptera > Hesperiidae > Thymelicus > Thymelicus lineola. Next base: position 2,505,175 of record OZ010680.1, read on the forward strand.
GTCTAATTTGGACATTTTTGTTTTTGATTAGCACTCGTATTTAAATGAAAGTTCTTTTACTCTTAAATGTTGTATATTAAACCAAACAGTTGTATGGTTTTAACATCTTCAAATAATGTAGAACAATAACAATCGACAATCTAACATCGATCGAGTGGAAGAACAACAATTAAAAAAAATAATAATAATATTTTTTTTAATAACATAATTGTTTATCTGATTCACAGTGTGCTAATTGCAGTAGAGAGGCGTCAGCGGAGTGTTCGCTGTGTCGCCGGACTCCGTACTGCTCCACCTATTGCCAGAAGAAGGACTGGGCTTCCCACCAGATGGAGTGCTTCCGAACCGTTCCCACCATGCACGGGGAGGCTGCACAACATCCCTCGATAATGCTCATCGTAGAAAGTCAGCATCAGTAGATCAAATAGTGAGTATTTGTGTTTTTTATTAGCGTGATTCAGAAAGTTGTACAGTGCCATCTAGTTTCATATTACTGAATCACTTCATAAAGTGTCGTGACAACTTTTCGTAAGAATTTTATTCCGTCTAGCCCCCTTTCATAACGCGCGATAAGGAACTTCGTTCCAATAATTTATTTATGTTTTATGTTTTACTCGTTGCACCGCGTAATGTGAGATTAAATGGAATGTTCCATTTCTACTAAATCTCTTAATTGATTGTAAATTTATTTATTTATTATTATTAATTCGTTGGTAAGGCAAAACCAGTTGCACTAATTACAAACACAAAATTAACACTATAATAATTTATCAAACAAAAGGGTATTTGGTAACGAAATTAAATTTTATTTATAAAATAATGATAGATAAATATTATATGTCCAGATTTGAATTACTATATAAAAAGAAAACAGTAAGTTTATTTTAGTGTGTCATGAATATATACGAATTAATATTGAAGTCAGGATTGAATTTAGTGCCTATCGACCTCCAAAAGACCCAAATTATTAACGACTCATTACTTGGTTAGCAGGATGCTTAGACCTTCGCACTCTTAAGGGATTGCTAAGTTAAGCTTTAAATGCATTTAAGTTTTTATTAAAAAAAAAAAATAATGATGTTTCTTCTTTTCAGCTATGCCTATGCCAAAAAAACCAAAATGTAATGATGAGGACAATGATAGGCGCACACAAACGACGTGTGACTATAATTATACCATATATTAATTTATAGTTTTGATATGTGTCTATAAATTAATGTTATAAGTGTTGTGAAGTGGTTAAAAATTATTATTCCAAATAAAGGGACCGAAAATTAAAAACATTATATGGTAGCATTGCATGTTTAAAAAAATGATGTTCTAGGGATTTTGAATCAGGTCCGGTTAAGTTTTTGATGGTTGTTATGCCAAATAGTCATAAGGATACTTAACATTGTGGTGTAATATTTAAGTGAATGACAAAGTACTTATACTCGTAATTGGAAAAGAAAGGTCGAATTTACCTCTATTTCCTGGATATAAAATCGATTTCCATCCTGAGGAATTTAAGTAATGAAAATCGGCCTAGGTATCTATATTAATCTCTAGCGAGGCCAATTTGTAGTTGGCACGCACAACTCGAGTAAACAAAATGTATGTTGCATACTGACAATGAGAACACTGCATGCTATACTACTCGTATACAGTATGTAGCCAATCTAATTTGATACTTACTACTTAACAGCTCGTTAATACATTCTGTTTCCGAGAAACTTGACTTTGTATAAATACTCTGTAACGGGTATTTACTTGAAAACAATATTTAATGATTCTATATGTTAAAGTTAAGGCTATCTTTAAGATTCTTATTCATAATAATCATCGGTTGTTGTTTTAAACCTTGATTGAAGTCAAATTCAAGGTTTTATCTTCTTAATGTTATCTAAGTTATATTATTGCAGTTATTGATTTCAAGCAATTTATAGCTTCGGAAAATGGTGGATATGGGATGAAAACGGCTGTTGTTTATAAGGAAGGTAGGGAAACTAAATTTAAAACGTTTTGTTTCTATTACAATAAAAAAATATTTTCTACTACTGGTTTATACATCACGTGAATTATTAGTTTTGTAAGCTGTAAATACTTTGAGTACCAAGTTACCAATTTGAAATAAAATTCCGCATTGTTAATTAATTATTGAAATAGTAGGTAAGACAGGTATACAAGTATAATATTTTTGGAAAGTACTCTCTGTTAAATCTTTCCTTTGTTACTAAATGCAGTTAAATATTATCTTCATATTTTTTTCAGTTTGTAAAGTGAACTTGAAGCGAATGCGTCGAAGTTTGACTTTTGAAAATGTGGAAAATCGTAATGCGTGTTAAGCCATAAGCTGCGTATCCACTTGAGCAGCCTCGTGACGAGCTGCCTCATCGTGAGTTTAATACAAGAGCATCGAGTCACAGTTCTCTCAGTGTCGTACAGCCGTCTCCACTGAACCCGGCTCTCACTGAGGCTGGAGGCGCCTTTGGACGGACGTTCACCGACATGGTTTGTCTCACTGCGCGGTCGTATCGTTTGGTTCCAGTCGGGCAAGCCTGTACTCGGGGCACGGGTCCTCAAATGGATACGCGGCTTATGAAATTATACTTACCTGTTACTTATACTATACATAAGTACCTAAGACCTAAGTGCGAGTGAGAGCGCAATATGCTTCGCCCTGCACGCACTTTATGTCAACGAGTGGAGCGAGATACTGCGACGTAAATGTATAGCAATCCAACCACGTACCTCTCACTCGCACTCACGACCCGGTGCGCGCTAGCAATTCAAGACAACTAGCAAGTGATGTGCGCCTAGTACAGGCACCTTCATCATGTCGATTTTTGGCAGTCGCATCGTGAAAATTTTACTCATATTTTTTTCTAAGCGCCCCATAAGAAGTGTATTCAAAAATATATTTAGATAACTCATGCAAATGATGTCTGTGAATCTATCATTTTTCTTTACCGTAGTTTAACTGTTTTGTTTTAATCCAGTATTTAATTACAACAAATTGTTATCATGCTGTATTTTATTAAAATTGTGTAACGTTTTGCTTCGCCTATATAGCGGAATTTTACGAATCAAATGATTCAATAAAATAACATTTTGGAAGTTAAAAATAACATTGAGGATAATTATTTTTTATATACATTTTTTTTTATAATCTGTCAAACCTGTTTTCAAAACCTAAGATTTTATCGTGTTTAAAGTTGAAGTAGTCTTAAATGATATGTAAATATTTAGATATAAGAAAATTAGTAGAATTTGTCATTGTACCCTTGTACCATTGTGCCCTTTGTGTTTGTGGCGAAATGGTTTTTTTTTCTTATATTAGATACAAGTGTATAAACAAAAAGTGGATGTTGTTATTTCTTTGTTGCATATGATGTACTTCTGTGTCCAAATTATGGGTAAATAAAAGACATCATTTGAATGAATTGTTTCATTGCAGTTTGTCTAAAGTAGAAACAAAACTATTTAAAATTAAAATTATTTTAAGTAAGTGTGTATGTTACCGGAAATCTGTATAATAAGCATCCTTTATATGATTAAATGGGGAAACATCATACTGTTACAACCTCATCTAACACAAATGATTCACCAACAATAGAGGGGCGCCTCGCTATTGCGCGCCTACGCGGGATTATATTACACTCTAGCTAGGCAAGCACGTACCCAGGATTTTTTTTCGGGGGGGGTCCGTTTGGGTAAATGATTTAAAGTACCTAAATGACACTTTAAAGCTCTCGGTAATCAATTATTACACAATAATTATTTAATAGACATTTTTAAAAATGACACAATGTTACAGCATTAAATTTCTATCTGTAAAATGGGGCACTTTTCAAGGGGGGATGCGGATGGGGGAGAGAGGGGGAGACTTGTTGTTTTTAATGTCCTCGCATACAGGTAGGTACAACTTATATCAGTTTCAGAAAATTATAATGCCGTATATCCCATACATTAAAATCCAGACTAAAATGTAGAATGAATGGACTAGTGCTAGAGCGTTAAGAAACAATAATTACATACACATTTGTCTTTAAATTCTTATAATAATTATTAGAAGAAATCAGTTAATTTTCGCTTATCTATTAGGTTCGACTGTAGTAGGGTTTGCTAATTCCCGACAATTTCAAAATCCCGGGACACGAGACAGCCTACAATCAAAGTCCCGGGACTTCGAGACTTTTAAGATTTTTTGTTATTTTAAGAGGGGTAAGCCTGTTTTGAAAAATATTAATTAGTTTCTAGTGTAGCGTATTAAAAAAACTGGGCAAGTGCGTGTTAGGCCACGTGCAATGTAGGGTTCCGAAGTAGTAAGCTAATCAACTATTACTTATTTACTTATTACTCATTTACATTGACATACGGATCCGAGACTGGTGGTGCTTTACTATTGGCCTAATCTACAAGCTCAGAGTAGCGCAGCGGGCTATGGAGAGGGATATGCTCGGTATTTCTCTACGTGATCGCATCAGAACTGAGGAGATCCGTAGACGAACAAGAGTAACCGACATAGCTTAAAGAATTAGCCGGCTGAAGTGGCAATGGGCTGGCCACATAGTGCGAAGGACCGAGATCCGCTGGATTCAGAATGCTCAGGATCGGTCAGAATAGCGCAAGTTAGGGGAAGCCTATGTCCAGCAGTGGACCTACAAGGGCTGATGGATGGATGGACTCATTTACTACTTATGCTAACATAGCCGTGATGTAAATTTTTCATTAACCTTTTTTTGAGATTTTTTTTCACTTTTCCAACTCCAACCGTTTAGCCAGCAGGTGGAGGGACCAAAATTAGCACTTCAATTTCGCAAACGGACCCTTTCAACAATACCCCACACTATAGGGTACGCGACGAATAAAAAATTCATCCTCACGTTACCTGTTAGGGGAGGTACCCTGAAAAATTATTTTTCAATATTTTATTCTACGATTCTGGAGTTTTAATAAATATGTAAATTCATGTCAAATTACAGCTTTTTAGCACTAAGGATCACGGTGCTTTGCTTCGGACAAACGGACAGACGGACATGACAAAACTATAAGGGTTCCGATTTTTCTTCGGAACCCTAAAAAGGCAATTTTTGTACAAATCAACATTTATTAAACAGAAAGTTAAATCCTAATAACTTTAACGTTAATTTCAGTCTTAATAATTGCTTTGTTTATTTCTTTTAATCACACACAGATTCGTTTTTAAGCAGTTAATTCTTATACGTAGTTATAAAACAAACTTAGCTAAAAATCATAATAATTCTTAATAACTTTACTATTATCTAGTAATAATTCTACTATCTAATCATTAGTTACATGCTCAGTAGTTACGTAGTAGACCAAGTAATTATTCATTAAAGTAACAGATGGCGCTAGGCTCCTTCAGTGATTTGAAAATAAAAATAATTACATAACAATTTCGACAATCTTGTCTCGACTCGAGTCTCGACCGGAAAGTCCCGTGACTCGAGACAACTAAAATTACGAAAAGTCCCGGGACTTTGACACACGAGATGTCCCGGGAATCAAACCTTAGACTGTAGGCATAACACTTTCGGGGGGGGTCTGGACCCCTCGGACCCCCCCCCTGGGTACGTCCTTGTAGCTAGGGGTAGGTCAGACAAGACTACGTGGAGTCGGATTTGTAGCGATTCATTTCTGTCACGTTAACATGGTACCGCGCACTGTGAACTCTGTACTGTGAGTACTTAGTCACTGAACTGATTATCGAACTGCCAATTCCATAATTTTTACCTCCGACTCAATTATTGCACAGCCTGGGTGATTTTTGAACTTATTTGATAACTGGCCAATTTTCTATTTATTACTGTTTGTGTTTTACTGACCCGTTATTTATGAACCGCTGAAAATTCATTTATTCAATCATTTTATAGGTAGATATAAGGATAAAGAATATGTAGGTCTTCGTAGAAGTATTTTTGAACGGGCGCTCTGATCTTCTGATTAACGTCATAATTTCTATCCTAATATCCTAAGACACTACTTAAGCCGATTTCCAAGCTGTAGGAAATTCCAGTATTTAATAAGGACATATATGTAAGTCAGTGGTGTAACTAAAAAGGCACATTGAGAAATGAACAGAGATGGAATGCCAAGTTAAGCTACATTTGCTTAAAATTAACATAGGGCTTGTAATAAATCCCTATAAATATTTATCGGAAGTGAACTGCTATCTGCGATGAAAGAGATTGGTAAAGTAATAACTTTGTTTAAAGCACTTGCAACTATAGGGCTTAGTTACATATTACGATATTATTCTGTCTCTGTGTTCTGTGACTCACATGATCAGAACCTCAGATGTGCAGCGATAAACTGGCTTCGCAATATTAATGTTGCGAACAGAATTATGTTTTAACCACTATGTATCTATTTATTTTATTCATATCCGTTGAAGAGTTACACGTCCTTACAGTTGAAGCCTCACGAAGAAAAAATTTTGTATTACTAATCCTATAAATTGTGTATTATACCAATCTTTTCGGACGAAGCTTTTGAGATAATTATGATATTATAATTCACTTAAGGTAAGTTTGTTTACGACCGCTACAGGCAACTAGACTGAAATGATAGGAGTCCTTCATGGACAAGAATCCATTTAGACCAGACTGACACAAGTTTTGCACGTTAAGTTTCGTTTTACTGACATTAAGGTGTTTTATGACATCAAGTTTTAAAGGGTATTGAAATAAAACTGCGATTTGTAGGTTGAATTCTGTATTAACTAATAAGCAAAATGTAACTTATAGATAAACAGTATTGTGATCTTTGGCGTTCGTGTATATATGCGGTTCCCAGAAAAAATGTGAGTAAACTGGATAATTTCGTACACTTTTCATTCAACTGTAGGTATCGATACAAAAGTTGATTCATAATATTTATATTCAATCAGATAAAGGAAACATACTAAATACCACTTCAATAAAAAAATACAAAACACAAGGTTCTAATCCAAAGCATTTATAAAACGATACATGCACATAAAGTTGACAATGAAGGCCAATGTTGAAGAGATGGCCAACATTTATCGAGTATCATAATCAATCTTTCGGGCAAACACCAATATGGGTGTTCCTGCCGGCCGCCGTCAGAGGTATTTGGACGGGGACTTCTTTGATGACGATGTTTCTGATGCACCCTGTGAACCCACGTCGGGATCGGACGCCTCTAACTTTGGCAATGGGTCGTTCGTGACCCCCGATGTACAGCGCCGAGCGGGTGTCCGTGGAACCGGATTGACCCAACACGGCGTCCGAGAAGTGGCCGTCCACACCCACCGATACCACGTGCAGGGATTTCACGGCTGAAATATAATATAATTTTTATTTAATGTCATTAGTCAGTCACCATAAACTTTGCAATTATTAAGCTTCAACGCATTATGGGGCTTCAAACACATTCCGTCAAAAAATACGCATTTTTAACTTGTAGTTGCTTAAAATGATACCAGAAATTATCAATATATCATAAATTATTTCAAGCTCTTTAATTATGTAAATGAACTTTTTCATGTTTATTTATTTTGGTAAACACAAACAATTCGAATAACTTGTATACGTATTTTCATCTAAATTCCTTCCCATTTCTTTACCTTTGCAACCATCAATTACATTTATCATCTATTATAATATCCTTCTTTCTACTAGAGAATATAATTATTTAGTGTTAGGAGGCTTGGTTTCAGTTTATTGGTCGAATTTATTTATTTTATTATTAGTTTCATTAATATCAGTAAAAATGAGTCATGCAAGGTCATTGGCGTGGCGTATTAATGGCCAACTACTCGGGTCTGCACGGGTCCCTCCTCTTGAGGAGGCCTATACTCGTAGCATACTCCACCATGCTGCTCCAGTGCGGACTGGTGGAGAGGTTATTCCAAAACGTTGAATAAATACAATACATTGTGTGAACAGTAATACTAACCGTGAATTTTGTGCCAGTTGCCATCACACAGAGAGAACTTATTGCCGAGTTGGTAGCTGGCGTGGAAGGGACCTTTGCCGTTCTCAACGTTGGCCACCACCTCGTTTTCAAGGAGCTCTAGGATCATGAAGTCCCGTCTCCCATGGACGCTCAACAAGAGACCGGTGGAGTTCCGCGGTTTCACTTCCATTGAGATTGATATCTCGTAACCGATCTTGAAGTTTTCCATTAGCTGAAATTACAGCGAATTTATTATTATTTTGTAACAAATCGTTTTTATTGTTTAAACAGTGCACATCGATATCAATTACAAACTTGAACTGTATCACAGCTTTTGGAAGGAAGATTTTCTTTTTATATTTCGTCGAAGCGAGTGATGACTTATGTTATGACTTATGACCCACACTCAATTTTTTTAAAGTTTAAAAAAAAATTGAGTTGTTTCAGCGGATACTTATAATACTTCGTATACTTATGAATAAATTAAGTGCTATTGGTTTGGAGGGAACCGCGTACAAAATTTTTAAATCATATCTTTCTAACAGGTATCAAGTCGTAAAGATTGGTAATTCTGAGAGTGCTCCTAAAATAATAACTTATGGCGTGCCACAGGGTTCAATTTTGGGTCCTCGTCTCTTTTTGCTATATATAAATAGTGTACACCAAATAGGACTTAAAGGAGATGTCACATTATACGCCGATGATACATGCTTACTCTACTTTGGTCATTCTATTGGCACTATTATAAACGATGCCCAGGGCGATCTGGACCTATTAAATATATGGTTTCAACAAAATATCCTTACAATTAATACGACTAAAACAAATTATATTATATTTACATCAAAAAATAAAAAAATTGAACATTATTCTCCATTAAAAATAAATAATCAAATAATCCAAAGAATTGATCACGAAAAGTATTTAGGACTTATATTAGATAGCAAATTGACCTGGATTCCACATATTCAGAAAGTGAGGCGTAAATTAACATCACTAACCGGAGCGCTACGAGGTATAGTTCGCTGCCTACCTTTACAAGTACGCTATTTAATATATACGTATAACTCACTGGTAAAACCTCATATTGATTACTTAATAGAAGTCTGGGGCACTGCGTCGAAAACAAATATAAATTTATTACAGACTGCACAAAACAAATTAATTAAAACTTTATTTAATTATGATTATCGTATGCCAACCAAAACACTTTATAATAATACAAAATTAATGAATATTTTCCAAACATATACTTACTATAATTGCATACTGATACGAAAAATATTGAATAAACATATACACACTAACGTTACACTTCAAAAGAAAATAAATAAAACTCATAAAATGAAATTAAGAAGGGACAATGACCTACAGTTGTACGTTCCCCGAACCAATCAGGCTAAGCGGAGTATTTTACATGAAGGATGCAAAATTTATAATCAGCTACCAAAAGACCTAAAAGAAGCAAAATCAATGTTTACTTTTAAAAAGAGACTAAAAATTTTCGTTATGAAAAACCTCAACACCACTTTAGTATGAGACACTTCCAGACATTCATAACTCTATGTTACCTGACTTGAGTGCGAGTATGGAACCTATCTTTATTCAAGTACCCTCAATAGTTTTTATATTATAGTTTGGAATATTAACGCAACTCTGTGCAATGTACTCACTGTTATTTCTATATTATTGTTCATTCTCATGTAAGTGAATTGTATTCTTTATGAGAATAAAGTTATCTCAAACCTCACTTATAATACTAAAGGAATGTTCGACCTTATGCCGCAAAATGATCTTTTCATCCTTGATTGATTTTGACAGAATTAATTAATTTATTTATTTATTTCGTCAACATTCAGATAATGCTTACTTTGAGGTAGTTGCTGTGCACATTGTTCGAAGGTCCGAAGTAAACGCCGTCTTCTACATTATCTGTGCACCGTAACGAGTTCACTCTGTATAAGATATCTGTGACGTACTGTCCATTCATCATCAGCCCTTTCAGACAACCCTTGAATGGTTGGTAGAAGTCCTAAAAAAATAAAAAAAAATATATTAAGATTTACAAAATTGATGCAACATTGTTCAGGATTTTGTTTTCTAATTTGGGATTAGTTTGGTTGGGGTGACATAAAGGAGATCCCCAATTTTCGGCCTCGAACCATATGTAATCTGTGCTAGAACATCGGACTAGACAAGAGTAAACTATATACCAAAAAATTCGTCTTATTTATAAGATAAACATATTTAAATCTTAGCTTCAGCTGCTCTTGCCAAATGAACAAAATAATGCAAAAAAGTTTTCACAGTATTTACCTCATTACATACGATTTTATAATCGATTGAATCGATTGATAATGATCGATTGATGGAACATAATAATATATTTTATGTATTATTTATTGATTATAATTATAATATTAATTTATTTTTTACATATTTTCGTATTCCATATAAATCAAAACTATGTAATATATTATAATTACCATTCAATCGTTACGCTAATTTTATTAAATTACATTTCGAATATTTTGACATCGATTAATCGATTGACAACAATGATGATGTAATCCCTAATAATGTCATTTTGGTAACCATAGTATTTATAAATAACACCTCTGTATTGTCATAATTGTCATCGATCTTTCATCTTTCTACGCGTGTTTTTGTATATTTTTACTATCAAATATTTTCAGCGTATTTGGAGTCCTATTTGCTATTGAAACTCATCGACACGTACACAGTGATTTTAATTTTCTATTGTATTCGCTTTCGTACTTGTGTTTTGGTGAATGTGTTTCGCAGTTTCGCTACAATTTCTTGCAAACCAATACTATATGAATATGGACTCCTTAATCGCCTGTTTTGTGACTGACAAAGGTTCAGAATAAGTCCTGAACACTGGATAACGTACCCTATACATCTTTAGAAGATCAGGAAGTTGCTGTGGCCATACTTACAATGAGTATAATAATATTATGGTATCTTGATTGGGCAAGGTACTAACGAAATATAACGCCTCCTGCACAACTACACGAAATATTAATATATTATAATGATAACTAATAAAACCTCTTGAAATATGCAATAGCTTTTATTATACAACCTTTTTATGACATTCGTTTTGGGTGAAAACCATTGAAGTAGTAGATATTATAATAGACACCCGCCAACGTAAGTGTAACATACATATTAAATAGCACTGTGACACGAGTATGACATAATCATAACCTATAATTAAGGTGATTCCGTTCTAGGATTTCCTTAGTTGGCCATTGCTGGCAGCCGTGAAAATTGGAGAAATTGAACTTTTTGCAATAATCTAATTAACAATCAATTTCCAGTCTTGTCTACTTAGGCCTGAGTTTCTATGGAAACTGGGGTTCTCCTTTGAATAAATAAAAATAATAAACTAAAATTTTAACACAAAAAAAACCGTGAAAAAACCCAACTTCAAATGAAGTGCATCCTTTCCAATAAAAAAAGAATAATCGAAATCGGTTGGCGTGATATTGAGTTATTTGTCCATTTGTCGCGCTCATACTTAATACTTATGTGGTTTTCTTATGGATGACAGTGTCAGATATCTCTCTTTAAGTGGGACCACACGACAAGCACCAGTTTTCGATTTATAGTAAAAATGTCATTAAGATCGGTTCACCCAGTCAAAAGTAACAAACATAAAAAAATACAGTCCAATTGAGAACCTCCTCCTTTTTCAAAGTCGGTTAAAACCAAATGAACTTACATTAAGATGACGCGCAATAACATTGGTGATATTCCTCAAGCCGCCATAGTAGAAGGGCGGCGTGAGCAGTGCGGGCGCGTCGCAGGCCACGCTCGCCTCGCCCACGCGCTCCATGTCCACCGTCAGCTTGCCGTGGCCCCCGTTGCGGACGAGGGTCACCGTGTGCCACACCGTGCCCCGGTACGACGGTGACGTCACCAGCCCCGTCTCCCCGCCGCAGTTGAACGCGAAGTGCAGCTGCGATACAGTTGTACCATCAGAATACATTACATGATATTTTTTTTTGTCTTAGTAGGTAATAGGGATGTTGACTAATTTTAGGATTCAATTTAATTTTATAGACAGGACCTTAATATTATCAAATTGGACATTAGTAGGAACAAAACCGCCATGTTTCGTTGCGTAGGTATGCACGTTTTTTTCGTAGGTATAGCAGCTCCTGTATCTCAATGATCATAATATCAGAATGTAGATGACGTTGTTCTGATCAGTAACAACGCCCTCTAGATTCTGTGTTACGAATTGCAAAACTAACGCATAACGGAGTTGACGTAACGCAGAAAGTTTGATTTTACTCTCCATAAATTTTTATACCCCGAGTTTTATATAAAAATTGATTCTAAAGGAGTTAAACCCCAAAAAAAGAACACCCAATGCTAACAGGACCTACTAACTGACTAATTTCTCCTTCAGTCCTATTCCACGTTATCATGGATGCCCATTTTTTTATGATTATTGCTACCTACCTGCTAACTACCTGCATCAGTGTTCCCTCTAAGCTATGACATGGGGTCCTTCAAGAAGCAGGTCTATCGTCATCTTCTTGGCCGGCAACGCGTTGGTGACGCCCCCAGTGTTGCTAATGTCCATGGGCGGCGGTGATCACTTACCATCAGGTAACCCGTCTGCTCGTTTCCCTGCTCCAAGCATATAAAAATAAAATACCTTAGCATCCTTCATGTACAACGCTAGGAACTGCGAAGGCGCCTTATCCGCGGCCGCGTAGAATATAAGCCCGCCGTGGACATCGAACGTGCGGAACGTGATCGTGAGGTCAAACCCTTCCAACTGCCTGCCTGGTAATTTCGCGTACTCTATTCTACTGTCGTTCCGGGTACCTGCAACACAAAAGGTTATATTAACGACTAATTTAAAAAAGATTTTGATTTATGACAGTACAGTACTCTGTGGGAGTCTATGGTCCACGTTACATGTGCATTTATACGTCACTTGTAGGGACGCATACTTGAAGTAAGAGTTTTCAATCTAATAGCGAAATGCTACCAACATAATAGCGAAGTGCAAACTTTCCTACAGATAGACAGATGATAGATTACATCTATCGTAATCCGTTATAATTTGAAGTATTGAGAAAATACAATAATTATTGATAACCTAGGCCAATTTAATATTTGCCATCCATGACATTTACTAATAAATAAATAAATAATTATGTGTCGTAGGCATTGAACTATAAAGTCATAGAACAGACATCTCGAACAATATGCGTCCCGCCGGGAGGTTCTATTTTCAAAATTGGGCCCCGGTTCTCCTTCCAAAATCGAACGAGTCCATTGAAAATTGAATCCCATTGGTACCAATTCACTGGGACATACACCGTATTCGAGGTGCATTCTATACGCTAGTAATAATACTTCAGTGGTAGTAGGTATGTAACTTACCAAACCGATAGCCCTCAACGGGGTCGCCGATGCCGTACTGCACGTCGTAGGCGAGGGCGCAGCCGGCCTCGGGCTGCGGCGGGCGGCGGGAGGTGGGGCGGGGCGCGCGGGCGGTCGTCGGGGGTGTCGGGGGAGCGACCGTCGTCTGCGGCTCCGTCGGCGCAGGGGGCGTGGGGGGCGCGGGGGGCGCGGGGGGCTCGGGCCGCGCTGACGGAACAATTGAACATTATTAAACTCATTACCATTTACCAGACTGCCAGTAAGTTATGTTATTCGCGCGTATCTTGTATGTATATATGTATGTATGCGTGTAATATTCTTTATTGACACATATCTTAGAAACCGCTGAACGGATTTATGTAATTAAGATATCGTTAGATTCGTCTTGATAACCCAAGTGTTCTTAGATAAGTGAAATAAAAAAACAAGACGTGGCTGTGAGATGCCATTGTTTGCAGTTTAAAAAAATAAAAATGAATAATTCAATATGAATATCAAATTAAAGAGCTCAACATAAGGATTTCAAAAGTATATTCTTAAAAAATATAGATTTCTTAAGTAACGTAAAAGTATTTTTTTAATTAACGGAATAGGGTTAACATGTGTAAAAATATGGTGGTATTGAAACGGACAAATGCGATGTAGTGAGATGGTGATGAGGGTATTTCGATATTTCTTAATATGAGAATTTAACGCGCTAGTTAGCGGCCGCTTCTTCATTGGACCACACTACAAGGACCAGAGGTGCGCGACTTCGAATAATCTCACTATTCGAATAATCTACAACTACTAATGTACACATTCGACTTGAATATTAGTAATATACTAATGTTCATATTCGAATGACGACTACTAAATTAGTAACTAATCTAATGTTCCGTTAACTTAACACGCATTAAATACTTGACTAAGTAGTTAACTAAATTTTAAGTAAGTTAATACGTGTAAGCGGACAATTTAGTAGTTAAAATTTAGTAAACAAGTAATTTAGAATTTCTCTTAAGAAAATAGAAAAAAATAAAAAAAAAATTATGGAAAATAATAAAAATGTGGTTATCACTTAATACGTTTGGACAGGCGCTTTTTAGTTAAAATTTATTTAAAATGTAGCAAAATGCTTAATTAATTAAGTATATTGTGAAGAACTGTATGAATTAAAGAACTTTACTAAATTATTACTACTACTTTAAAAATTATTGCTATTAATTTAAAATTTATTCACTTAAAATTCAGTTATCCACCCAACCACTTAACATGTATAATTGGGACTTATTAGAGTTTCGACTCGCGACGCGAGAATGAAAGGTTACTAATCATATTACTAATCCACGATTAGTACTCTGTGTCGAATCAAGTCAAAGCGTTTCGACTCGCGACGCGAGAATGAAAGGTTACTAACCATATTACTAATCCACGATTAGTACTCTGTGTCGAATCAAGTCAAATTAGTTACTAATTTTTATAAATCATTCGAATGAGTCGAATGATTTACTAAGTCGAATAATTCGACTGGAATCATTCAGAGTCGCGCATCGCTAACAAGGACATCTTATGTATGTATTGTGTACACACAAACTTCCATGTGTGCGCGTGAGTGGCATGGAGCTTAAACCTGCTACCAGTAGAAGTCATAATGTTAAGAAATGTTTTAAAACGTTTTATACGTGCAGTACGTTTGTTCGCACTTCGTCGGATTCGCAAAAGGTCGGATTCTCATTTCGTCGGAACACAGTTGAGAAGAAAAACAGTAGCTATAGCATTACTACCGGTAAATATTTCGCAATCTACTTGTGACGTATAGACAGTGATGTTACTCGGTGACGCTGTCTGTCAAGAGAGACGCACGTCACCGGCAAGGCGGCAACAATCTCGAGCGATGCGAGACTGCATGTTAACTTGTGAATTCGGGTGTTATCATTTAATCTGAACCCTTAGCCGAACTGGGAGATTGTTTAAATGCCACAGTACTAGAAATGCACGTGTTGCGCCGCTCGCCGATCTACACGCGACTAACGGGCGTACTGAAAATCAGAGGGCGTAGAAAGTACCTGCTACCTTCTACGTCGTATTCTGAGTGCGACCCTTTTCCGACATATTGATGGCTGCAACTCCGAATACAATTAATAATTGTTGTTAAGCCACCGATTTTTTTAAACACTGTTGCAGTGCTTATGCTGTATGTCGAAATAAATGTTTCTTTCTTTCTTTCTTTTCTTTCTTACCAATAAATAAGCGGCCAACAGTGTAAAGCTAACCAACCTTTTTCCACCGTGTCTTCTGGCAAGGGCGCTAGCGGCGCGAGCGCGGGCGTCGGCAATACGTCCTTGCGAGCCGGCGATAGCCACTGAGCTTGATCTATTGTGCAATGAGAGTATGAACATGTAATGACATTGTATTGTCGTGGTAAAGCGGTGACGTCAGCTAACTATAGTTACGAATTAGTTTCCAGTAAAAGCTAGTTTCACATTGCATTTCAGTAGTAAAAATGAAAATGAAAATGTTTTATGCTAGGAAGATGTTATTAAACCATATGAAGTTTGTTTGTTGTTAATGATTTATTGTATTCTATATCTTAATATACATATATAAATTACGTGTCACGTTGTTTGTCCGCGATGGACTCCTAAACTACTTAACCGATTTTAATCAAATTTGCACACCGTGTGCAGTTTGATCCAACTTGAAAGATAGGATAGCTTACATCTCAATTTATAGTCGCTTTATTTTATTGCAAATTATTTCCGCGTGCGAAGCTGCGGGCGGGTAACAGCTAGTAATATTATAAATGTAAAAGTTTGTGTGGATGTTTGTAACTATTTCACGCAAAAACTACTGATAGATAGACCGTAATCTGGAATAGGATGTAGTTAACTTTATTACCCGAAAAATGCGGGCAAAGCTGCGGGCAGAACACTAGTAACACAAACTGCGACTATGGTCTAAATCTTTTTCAACCATTTTAAACCTTCTGTAATTGATTGTTCATTTATTACAGTGTACTTTCAATATGCATTTGTTTCTATACTAAAATGTATTAGTCGTTGAACTTGACTACATCGCCACTTACCATAAGGTGGGATTAACTTATATCGCCCTCACTACGCTCCGGGAAAGATAGTAAAAAAAAATATATCCTATGTCACACGGGGATAGTGTAGCTTCCCAACAGTGAAAGAATTTTTCAAATCGGTTCGGTAGTTTCGGAGCCTATTCAATGCAAACAATCAAATCTTTCCTCTTTATAATATTAGTATAGATAAAAAAAAAACTTTAAAAATAAACAATCAATATATAACCTGGAGCCACTCCACCGGTAGTGGTAGTGGTGCCACATCTGCCGAAGGTGACGCTGTGGTTGCTGAAAGGTTCCA
Source organism: Thymelicus lineola (assembly GCA_963932265.1). NCBI lineage: Eukaryota > Metazoa > Arthropoda > Insecta > Lepidoptera > Hesperiidae > Thymelicus > Thymelicus lineola. Next base: position 2,521,899 of record OZ010680.1, read on the forward strand.
GGAGGTTGATGACCCGTCCGTTGAAGGTTGCGTCTGCGATGCACCCCTCGAACGCCGTCTTCGACCCCCGACCCCCCACCACATACCCCGGCTGCACCCCTCCCACGAACAACACCCCTTCTATTATGTGGAGAGGTTCTGGGGCGCTGTCCGTACTGTAATAGGACATACTTGGTATTATTACTAGCGTACAGAACTGACACCGCGAACACTAAGTATGTCCCAATGAATTGGTGCCAATGGGCTTCAATTTTCAATGGATTCGTTCAATTTTGATTCGTTAGATTCGTCTTGATAACCCAACTGTCTTATATGTGATGTTAAAAAAATATTGTTTCATTGTTTGAAAGGCAATTTAATCAACATGAGTATTAAATTAAAGCGCTCACCATGAGGATTCCGAAAACGTATATCAGCTTTTTTGATAGCAGGCGGGGTTTTTTTTTATTTTTTTATACTAGTATTTTTATAAATTATCAATGTTGGTAAAAAAACTAAATACACGCTCTTATAGTGTCAATGTACTCAGCAAAAAACTTTGTGACTATGCTGTTAACCGTTAAGGAGTTCGATGGTCTAAAGCCAAACCTGAATGTCAGGTCATGTATATCACAAAAATCCATTTCCTAACTAAAGCAATATGTGAAATTTCAACTAGGTCTTATTGAGTTTGCAAGATTTGACCCAAACAAAGTCTGTTATTCTTTTAAAGTCTGTTATTCTTTTAAAGTCTGTTATTCTTTTAAAGTCTGTTATTCTTTTAAAGTCTGTTATTCTTTTAAAGTCTGTTTTTTAAATCTGTCTGTTTCGTACAATTAACTAATATACTAACGTACACGTACCTGAAATAGTCAAAGTCGTCTACGACAAGACGAAGCGCTTTACTATTGTGATTCACCGTTACCACGTGCCACTGTGAATCGTTGTACGTATTGAGACCTGTGTCTAACTGTTCTCTCTGGCTCATCAACACTAACTTGCCTGAAACATAAATATTATACTATGAAATAGGTATAATTTGGTTAAAATATAATAATTTTTGACAAAAAATAACCGACTTCGAAATTAGGGATAACTCAAAAACTACTCGTCAGATCTCGCTCAAACGCTCGCAGAAATCTTTCAAATGGGACCACATGACAAGCACCAGTTTTCGATTTAAAAAATAATCTTCAAAATCGGTTCAACCAGTCGAAAGTTCTGACGTAACAAACATAAAAAACTACAGTCGAACTGAATACCTCCTCATTTTTTGAAGTCGGTTAAAAAACAGTTTGCACCTTTCATAAATGGTATCTCATGAATTTGAAAATTTCAAAGTAATAATATGTTTTGGATATCCTTTTTACAAAGTAATGCTCTTGTCTCTGCAGATAAAATCTACTAATGAAAATAATTTAATATTATAATACTACCAGTATCCCATGAAATTTAAAATTTCAGAGTAATAATATGTTTTGGATATTTTTTATAAAAGAATGCACTTAAGTCCCTGCAGATAAAATCTACTAATGGAAATAATAACATTATAATACTAGGCAATAAACTTAATAATCCTAAGCATCCTTCGATAACTTCAAAGAATCCACTTGATATTATTTGTGCATATAGTAAAACGTAACAAATTACTATTCAGGACTTCAGTATCACACTATTTCATTATAATATGCGTATTATGATGTGACTTACCTTTATTGAGAGCTAAAGAAATACTATCCGACGTAGCAGTGGTTTGCATTCTACTGACGTATACAAATATAAGACCATCCGGCTTCGATGTCTTGAATTTTAGAGTTAGTTGTACGTTTTCTGACGTGATATCAACGTATCGCAAGTAACTGTTGTTACCAGACAATGAGACGAGTGACGCAAACTGAAAAAGATTGATTATAGTAATTAATTAATTATTGTTGACTAGGAAATCGCCCTCGTTTTGCTTCGGGAAAAATAGTAAAACAAAAATATATAATATAGCCTATGTCACCCGATAATGTAGCTTCCCAACAGTGAAAGAATTTTTCAAATCGGTTCAATAGTTTTGGAGCCTATTCAATGCAAACAATCAAATCTTTCCTCTTTATATATTAGTATAGATAAATTATTATACCACTGTTTCATCAGGTGGTCATTGCTGGAATATAAAGATGCAAGGAAAGTTTCATACTGTAATAAAATACAAATAAATAAACTATCTATCCCCATTTATTTAGAGGCTGTTTCAATAGTCAATTATTGGGATTTCAATTAAGTTGTTTAAATTAACCAATCTGGGGACGGAATGGTTCGTTTAAATTCTCCTCTAGTATTGTTTTTGATATATTAATTGTCAACTGAATAGATGATAGTACAAAGTTAACTAAGATCACAAAAAGACAAGTTAAAATACCTGACATCCATAAGCCATTCCGACCGATTCCATATTATCACTTAGATCTATATTAATCCCGTCAATGCTGATTTGCCGTATGCATCCATCGAATCCTTTGTTGGTGACTTGTATTATACCCTTGTTGTTGCCTCCAAAGTTCATAGTATCAAGAGCGGTAATATCTTTTTCTTCGGACGAGGATGCGCTCTTGAGGACCTCCCCGTCGACCTTTAGAATGCAGGACTTCAAGTACCGGCCAGTGTCCAATCGGTGCCATTTGCCGTCGTTGTAAGTCTTCGTCGTACCTATTATCACCATGTTATCTGGATCGCCGAGGGATACCTGTTAACATAGTAGAATTTTAAACATACTTGAAGGTATATACTTAAGCAAGTAAGAGATACAGATACATAATGACTCCTGCAACACAAGTTTTTACTTAGTGTAGGGTCTGTGCATCATGTAGATATGTAATATCCGCCGCATAATTCTTAAGTCTACTTACTACATAAAAAATGTAATACATATGATTTGGGAAATAAAGATTAATTATTATTATTATTAATGATTTATACCGAAAGTACACAAAAGGAAGTCTTTAGGTGCAAGAGAAGAAATAAAACAAGGAAGTTGTATTTTGGGTTCCGGCTTCTCAATTCTGATTATGGGATGATTTCTTCCTTTTATGGTGAACGCATATATGTATGAAATCATACAAATGTAGTACGTTCAGCGCGCGGTGCGGTTATATTTGCGTTCAGCATTAGTATAACTTTTACTGAGTTCATGACTCTAATGCACTATTCTGATGTTCTTAAAATATTTGCATATTTTGGAATAGTTTGTTACATGACAAAAAACTACAAACCTGTAAATAGACTCTTCCATCTTGCATTTGCACTGAAAAGAAGTGTTTATCTTCTCCAACCAGGTAAATTAAACCATCTGGTGCGTATGTTTTGAAGAACAACAACACTTGGTTCTGATCCGGTCCGAGGTAATTTCTACCGGCCATTGTGACGTGGGACCGACCGTTGAATCTGTACTCTTGCGGCCCAGATTGAGAAGATATTAGTTTATCTCTGTAACATAAAATAATTGATAAATGCAGATTTGTGAGGTATGATGTTCAACCAACAACTTCATAAAATATCAACGAATATTAACAAGAAACAGAAAATATTCAAATGAATTGATATTGATACAAGGACTTAAGAGATGACATTAAGAAATAAATTACAAAAAAAATGAGGTGTCAAGGGACACCCGGATGGAACGAAGTTCCTTTCGATTTAAGTATTGTTGAATCACGCTAGTAGCGCCATCTCTGTAAAACTCTCTGAATCACTTCAAAAAAAGTGTCGTCATTCGTAAGAATCAAAAAGTGTCGTATTTTTCCGTCCAGCCCCCTTTCACAACGCGCGATAAGGAACTTCCTTCCAAAAACTGTGTAAGTGTTCAGTGAAAAAAATGAGGTAAAGTAAACGTTTAAAGTTAATCCATAACCTTTACATACCTTTGCCTCGCTCCCTTGAGGTTTTCAGCTCTGATGAAGTTCCATAATCCAACTGGGGTGTCTCCAATCATTAGCTCCTCAATCTGTCCTTCGAACGCCGGGAAACTAACGCCTTGAAGCTTAGCGTCTGAAGGGACACCTCCGACATACAACTTGGACTTATCGCGGTCCAAGTTGAAGATGGTGTGTTGTCCTGGTAGTACGCCTTCCTTAGACTGGATGTGGTCAGACCCGTTGTCGAGACTCTCGCGTATCGATAGTTTCACATTGCGTCCCACTCTGGAATAAGGATTGTAAAATAAAATAAAAAACTGTGTAAGTGTTTTGTATAATTATGACGTGCAACTGTTTTGTGTTATTTATTTGCATTAGTTTAATTAACTTTTACTAAATTTTTAGACGAGTTTACTTTTGTTAACTATATACAATCTTACAGGTGTGACGGTAAAACGTTACAAAAAAACGTGACCTATCTTGTTACTCCGTCTGCACTACGTCCATATAGAAGTTGCACTTCAAGAAAAAGATTAGAAATCGCAAGTGCCAATACAACAATACCAATATAGATAAACTTACTACTATACTCAAAATTAACTAAGAACGCATTAATGACAGCTGCCATTTATTAATATGAACCAACCTTGTACGTACGTCTTTGAGCAAAATGGAATAATTATTTAATTGACATGAATAGTTGGTTACTTACGAACAAAGGATTTTGCCAAAATTTGTTAAAAATCCCTATTCGTATTGTATCGTATTCGTATTGACGTTATTTATAAATCATATTAAACGTTATAATCTAGTAAAACTCCCATCACATCATAATTTATGCAAAATTGAATAAAAAAATAAGGTGTCGAATCAACGTTATATGAAGATGACAAAATCTACACTGACGTTAAGTGATGTGACGGCATGAAACAACTTATAAAACCATAATAATCGATACATTACTATAATCGAAACTTAAAATAAAAATGAATTTATTTTATTTCTTTCTTTGTGTTTAACAATTAAACAATTTAATTTCTTCTCTTCTGTAAGAACATGACCAAAAGTATTTATTACGATAATCTCTAACCGCAGCCATTTGAACTGATTAAAATACGGTTAGAATATTCATTATTCAACCGAAACCCAAATTTCATACGCTGGATGCGGCGCGGACGAATTAACAGTGAGTTTTTTAGGAAAAAAATATTTTATTATAGTCGTAAATACATAATTATTGAGCGTATAGGTATGGTAAAGTAACTTAAGTAGCTCAATGGAGGCAGTATCATTCCAGTTACTTGTGGAATCTAAATGTTTCGGTTTTTAGAATTTACAATTTAATTATTGAATCGATTAGAAAGTCTTACAATTTTGAATCGATTTGTTGCAAAAATTGGTTCTTTCGTGAATCGATTTTTTTTGTACATCTCTAGTGTCACTGCGATGACAAACGACAAATATGCATTCTTAGTTCGTGGGGACTATAACTAATAATTTTGTATCGTTTTGAAAAAGATCTGTTTTATTAATAATTGCACATTGCTACGAATGACAATATTTTAGTATGAATAAGTTTTTGTTAATAAAAAACGAAATGTGTGTTGGGACACATAGTAGAAGTTAAACTTCAACGGGCAAGTAGAATTCAGTAAAATTTTGTTTAAAAAAAAAATTCAAAACAATATATTTAAAAATTCAATATTTTAAACATTTAAAACTAATGGCAAGGTATTTATATTTAATATGTATTTATTTTAAATATTTTCACGCGCTATATCGTCTACCCTCTCCATGCGGCCGTAACTCTTTTTCATGACAGAAAAATCCTAATACACCATATAAATAGAAGTTTCACTTCAATATTAAGTTTTTGTTACTAACCTGTCTACGATGATCTGGTACCAGCGGTTGTCAGCTACAAACTTATCGGCACTGATCTTGGCTGGCTCTCTGCCTGACTCGGCGCTATCTCCGATGTCCATTACGAGGTACGGATAACCATTTTGTATACCAAGCACCATGAAATCATCCTAAAAATTATCAATAGTTAATGACTGGTGAAGTGCCCATTACTTCACCCAGACATAAGTCCGATTTCCACATATTAAGGTGTTAAATAGATAACTAAATTTTAAGTAAATTAATACGTGTAAACAGACAATTTAGTAACTTTTTACAATAGTAAAAATTTAGTTATCTACTTAGCTACTTAATACGTGTAAGTCGGATTGGTCCAGTGATGACCAAGTCAGGGTACGTTTGGAAGTATAAATAATAGGAAGGGATATTATAATGAAATGTAATGGAAAGCTAGAGATAGTATTAATTTCCGTTTGATTATAATGTTTAGTACGTATGAGTAAGCATTTACTGAGTTCCCATCACTTGGGGTTTTATTTACATTTATATAACAAAATAATAATATAAATCCTGACTAATGCCGGTAATAAATTCAATTTATTATTATAACTAGAATAAAATTACTCCACTACATTAAAGAAGCAAGATTAATGCAGCCTCTCCCTTGCCTCGAGTTGCTATGCCTAACAAGGTGCATGTGTTCATTGTATTTATATTATGTTATGTAATGTAACATGTGTATGCAATAAAGAAATTATGAATTATGAATTATCATTAGGTAGTATAGGTCAAGAGTGCACGTCTTATCCGTTTGAATCAGTTTTCTTTAAAATTCAGGATTGCTTAATAATATCCCACACGTATGAGTCGTTGATACGACTTACCGATTTAGTTCTTCTTAACATGGTGTCTTTAGGATTTCCGAGGTACAACAAGAAGCCATCTTTCTCTTTAGTGCGGAAGTATGCAGACACATGCGTCGATGTAGACATTTCATCCACTGACTCCGGTAAGCGTGGTTGCAATGTTGACAAACGATCGAACGAAACACCCACTTGGTTGCGATTCGCTACTGTTCGAGTCTGCAAGAACATAATATACCTTAGTTTAGTTTTAGTTGGATTGTGCCAAAAAAGAGAAACTTATTTGTTGCTAATGATCGAACCTCTATCGTTGTGCGTTCTCATACAATTATCCTATTAATATTATAAACTATCCCTAAAGAACCCTTTGGTAAAGAACCCACAAAATTGCTTAGTCTTTAAGTTGAAGACTTTTTAATATTCTAGTAAAAGTCCTGTTAAAATTCGATCAATAGTTTCAGAGAGAGAGAGAGAGTGGAGACAAACAAACAGACAGACCAAAATTTTAAAAACTAATTTTTCGGTGTTAGTATCGTGCAAGTAACGATTTGCAACTTGAAACAAACATTTATTTCGAAATCACAGACAGACTCTTCAATTTTATTATTTGTATAGATATACATGTAAAAGTTTATGAGGATATTTGTTACTCTTTCACGCAAAAACTACTGAAGGGATTTTCAGGAAATTTAGCACACAGATAGGCAATAATCTGGAAAAGGATGTAGGGTATTTATTATCCCGGAAAACACGGGCGAAGCCGGGAGCAGAGTAGTAGTGATTAATAAATTTTTTCACAGACTTACACACTTACACCCTCGCATTAGGATTACTATGACACAAACATACATCAGTAAGACACGCACTTATACCCTCGCATTAGGATTACTTATGATGTATATGACACAAACATACATCAGTAAGACGTCACACAGAATCAAGGCCAGACAAATCCATTTTATATGTGACTTAATTATGCCCGAGAATCAAATATTCGTTGCACGGGATCCTTATCTTAATTTAGTCTAGTAATTTATCCTTATAACCTTCTTCTAGTCTTCTTCTTTTTAGTGTTATATCGTCTTATATCCTTGAGTAATTATTGTGTTACAGTATAGTCTCAAAATACTATTATATTTATAGAAGAAGAATTGGTAAATGAAATAGAAATTGACGTTGGCTTATTGTATTGTTGCCTTTTAAACAAATAATACGTGAATACAAGCAACATTTACCTGTTCAATGAGATCTCTTAATTTCTGAAGTTTTTCGTCGGCTTCCTTACGGCGATTCTCGATAAGTTCCTGTTTTTTCTTCACAGTACGATATGTGGAGGTTATTTTCGGTTCCATTTCTTGGATTTTGTTTACTGTTAATGAACATGCAATATTTGTTTTAGATATAGTTTACATAAGGCTTGTAGTCACAAAGCCGGCTTATATTTGATTAATATTAAAAATGTATTCGAAAAGTGTTTGTACAAAACCTAATTCGAACAAATTTTATTAAATTAGATTAAGTGGATTAGTATAAATTTTATTTTTTATTCATTACCCAAATTTTCAATGTTTGAGGTCATTTTCTGAGCATCGTCTGCCAGTTTGGGCAGAGTCTGAGCCCACGTCTTACTGTCCGCTATGTCGTTGCCAAGCTGGGCCATGATGCCCACCGTCGATTTTACTGTATCGTTAACTTTATTCGCTTTGTCTACCTCACTCTCTAGCGAAGCTTGAGGAGCATTGGGTAGTGATCTGAGAAGGGAAAGAAAATAATCAATATAAGAGACGTGAAACTAACTAATTTTAATGTAAAAAAAATAAAAAATAAAAATATACAGGTATTTAAAGAATCATTTTACTTGTCCCTATTACTACATTTCTGCGAATAACATTCTCTTTTAGAGCTATGCGCGCGCAGATTGGAGCGTAGGCACCACGGAACACAGAGACAAGAGGTGGAAATGGTATAAGTGTTGATTAGTATGGGAACCGTTCTAGCCAAAAAAACACAAGTAAATGGATAATCGTATTACTTACAACTAACAAACTTACATTTTGATTGGTTGTTAGTTGTCAACTACGAATAGTCCGAGAAACCTGCTATTTATGTTTGAAAATTCACTTTAATATTTGATGTTAATTCTTATTTTTCAATGTCATATTCAGTGAACTTAGTACCTTTATCAATTAAGATCATAATACTTTTCAAGTTCTGCTATACCACAGCTATACACCGCTAGATGGCAATATTCTACGTAATAAATAATTCTATACTTAACATATAGTAATAAGGTTGACATTGAATTGCAGTTGGTTGTATTACAATGTCAATCTTATTGGAAAATGATTAAATAATACCGTCTTCTGAACGCTAGATGTCGTGACTGGAATCTAATATCAACCTTAAATGTATAGCGGTAAGTTATATTTTTGGTTAATTAGGCCTAGGGATGTGCGTGGTGCTTTTACCGCGTTATCGACAATTATCGATATTTATCGAAACTGGTATACTACAAGGTAATATTGGTACTTGTTCGTGTACAACATGTGTGTGTGTATGTGAAAACGTGCTCAAAATTTTGAAAGCTTATATCTATTATAAGGCGTAGACGTGGCCGTAGCTTTTTTATATTAACGTTAGCTAACTAAACAGTATGTCAATAAGTGAAATTTCAATGTAGCTCAACGTAGCTTAGCTATAAAAACAATGATGTGAATTAGGATGAATTTCAACCTTAACGTTATACAAAAAAGGTAAAAAAGAATGCCCATAGCCAGTACTCTCAAAAAAATTATTGTGTCACAATGATTTTTCGACAAAAAATTAAATTAAAATATTTCAAGTATACCGGGTGTAATCGTTAAGTGTGCACAGGTGATTCCGTAACCATTACAGATATCAAAAAACTTTAAACTGATAACGAAAGCACTTTACCTAATGAGTAAAATGACAATAATAACTTATTAAAAATAAAAAGAGAAATATCCAAAAAAATTACATTAAATACTCCCATACATTTAGTATGAGATAGTAGAAAGGTTTTACTTTCCTTATTTTAAGTGGAATAGTAACAACTCATTTTACCCTTAGCATTTTATAATTATGTATGATACGATTTTGATGAATTTCAAGGAGATACACGTGTAGATTAATTATCTTACCACTGCAAATTAATAATAAACCTTGTTTCAATATCGTATTGATTTGAACTGCCCAAAGCAACATACTAAATAAAAACAAAAAGAAAGATACTCTTTGGTGTTCGTTCTAAATTCAAATTCTTTATCGCGGGTTCTCGTTCCCGCCAATTTATTGTTTTTTTTTCAATTCGCGTTAATAATCATGATTGATGCATCTACTGATTAAAAAATGGCATATTCCAATACAGAAAAGAGGGACATATCAAATATCATATCATACATAATTATAAAATGATAATATTCCACTTAAAATAAGGAAATTAAAACCTTTCTACTATCTCATACTAAATGTATGGGAGTGATTAATGTAATTTTTTTGGATATTTCTCGTTTTATTTTGAATAAGTTATTCTTGTCATTTTCCTCATTAGATAAAGTACTTTCGATATCAGTTTAACGTTTTTTGAAATCTGTAATAGTTACGGAATAATCGCCTGTGCACACTTAACGATTACACCTGGTATACCGTATTTTTTTAAAAAATCCTCTTTGAGAATAATTTTCTGAAATTAATAAGTAACTTTACTTCCGTTTTACAAAAGAAAACCATTGGGCCATTTATGTTTGGATAAGGGCCAATCAGAAATATTTTAAGATCCTTCGGGTCAATAGGTTGCATTGATTCCATTATGATTATGATACAACAAACTGGATGACTTAAGGGGACTGTCAAATGAATTAGAAAATTATTATAATCAGCCAGGAGTAATAGTGTTCTGTGATTATAATACATTATAAACTACATGGCGTTTTGGGACTGTCAAATGAATTTGAAACTTAAAAGAATGACATTACATACGCAATCGACTTTAATACGCCGGCATAGGCTCCATATTACTGTGAGTTTACTATAACCTAAATTCAAACTAATTTTGTTGAAAATCTCGTATTTCCTACAATAGTAGGTTAATAAACACTGACTAAAGTTAGTGTGTGTAATTTATAAAGATAACATAATCAAATAAAGGTATTTTTATCAAGACACAAAAATGTTAAAGTCAGTACAGTCATTTCTCCATACTAAATGGGCATTCTCCTTTTGTTCGACCTACAACGTTTAGTAGTAGAACCAATTGCGCCATCTAGTGTCGCCAAGGAATAGTTTAAACACCTTTATTTTCGTGGAATTATATTTCCTAGCTTTGAAGCTCTCATAGCCCGGCGGATTGCGTCGATCCTAAGCGATCGAAGAAGTTAAGCAACAGCGGGCGCGGTCGGTAGTTGGATGGGTGACCGCTAGTCCAAAAATTTTTTGAGCGCCTTTGCAACATCCAAACTTACAACCTTTTTGCTTCTGCCCAGCAATGAGTAAGATATACTAAAAGATCACCAGCTGATCTGCCGTGGCGGAAACCGTATTGACGGTCATTGAAACTATGAATTCTTCTTGTAAAAAATGCTCTGAGCATGGTACTAGATTTTACTGGGAACCAATTGATCCGCCCAGTAGTTTTAAGCCAGTCTTCTTTTCTCTATGCGTCTTAAGGAAATCTAAGAAGTAACTATAGAAACCAAAATAAGCATAATATTCAAATAATTATTATAATTATTCATAATAATATTATAATATTGACCAAGTTCACTGTTAGAGATTGCCAACTGGCATTAACTATTTATATGTATTAACTATAGGTTACGAACATATTTTCTCTATAAATAGCCATTTAAACCCTAATCAGTCGGGTCTTGGTCGTATAATATTACATCGTAAATAAAATTACAACACACCGATATCGATAAATTTATCCCATCCCTTCCCGAGTAGCAAAGAATGTTTTCAAAGAATGTTCTGGAAAACAATAGTCGAGTAGCAGCACCATTTAAAACATAAAAATAACCTTATTGCCGTGTAAATAGAGTAGCTTTTTGATCATAAAAATGTATTATTTCCTTTAATTTTATGTTTTGAATTTGAATTAATACAAAATAAATATAAAACTAGGCTTAGCTGTGGGTGGCTGTGGTATGAAACACTGCCATTAAATAAATTCTTAGCTCTGCTATCATTTTTGCACCCAAAATTGCACAATAAGTCATATTATTATAATTTAAGTCAAATTTTAATTTATGTAATGCACAACCGACGCAGCTCAGTGACAGATATGTTATGCGGGCAAGTAAGCGGAGCTACGCTTACTGTTAGTCGCTGTGCCCCGCCTACTTCGCACTTCCACCTCTTGTCTCTGTGTTCCGTGGTAGGCACGAACAATTACGCTAAACAGCCAAATCGCAAAATGTAAAAAAATCTAATATTTATGTATTTATGAATTAGTTTCACGTTGAATTATTAATTAAAGTAAATAAGTTGTTGAAAATTTATCATATTCAAGGTGGTACACTTCTTTTTTTTTTACAAAAATAGTGTTATTTTTAGTCTTATGTTGAAACGAAACATATCTAAGTCAAAACTTTTTTCCGAAATTTAAAAATAACACTATAACCCGGCTAAGTTAAGAGCAAATAGAATGCATTAATAATATCTTTCAGCAAGGTACAAACTTAATTTGATGGAATATAAAATAAAACACTAGTGCGATCAAGAAAAAAAAGCACAAGTGTTTAATACTTACGTTTTACCTGAAAATAAAACGTTTATTAAACATACTTACCTTATTCGACCTAATTATGAGAGTGGCATCCGGTTCCGTACGTTCTAGTCACTTACATCCGGTCCGCCCGCGCCATCTATACCTCACTTTTTGTAGTTTTCTACTTCCGCTTCCGTAGATTTGCGACACCAGCGCCATCTCAGGCAGGTTTAGCTATGGATAAACTTTTCACGTCATTGCGTCTCTATAACACCAGGCAGCTTTTAAAAGCTTAGGTCGAATAAGGTAAGTATGTTTAATAAACGTTTTATTTTCAGGTAAAACGTAAGTATTAAACAGTACTGTACCGTTATTCGACCTAATTATGAGAGACGTGTCTATTATCGCCTGGTGGCGCTGGAACAAGCCAATGTGATTAATTTCGTAATAAAGTAGGTACGAGAAAGATGAATGTTTGTAACTGTAAAACACATAGGTAGAACATAAGATGTGTAATAATGGCATTAATTATATCATAATTTTAAAATCATAATAACAAAAGTATGTTGTGCATTACTGTTTGAAAGAAATGTAATTATATTTCAAACACAAATATTCACAGAACTGTGAATGACCAATAGATGATCAAATGATTACTTAAAGCAATCTGTTTTATTGAATAATAATATCTTTGTCCCATAAAGATGGTTCAGATCCTATGACATGTTACAATTTGAAAAAAAAAATAATTTTAAAATTCATGAGGTACAAACGAAGACAGTAAGATAACTGGGCCTTTCTGGGTATCCAAGATGACGCGACGATGATATCTCTTAAAAGTGTTAGTTGACCTCCAGTTACCTTTAGCCACAGGTCATATGCCTTTGTAATATGTCAAAAAGGTTATAATCCAGTTTTTAGACGCTACAGTTAATCTAACATGGCTCTTGAACTCTCAAGCTCGTGGAATCGAACCCCGGTCTTCCCCATTATAAGCGGCGATACTGACACTATCGAAGACTTCCTGCTGTAGCTACGCCAGCTTCATGTAGAAGCTATTTTACTCAGCCCCCTATAATGGCACGGCTAGCCTCTCTCGGTTCACCGGTCAAGGCTAAAAATATATATGGGTTTTAGCTAGATCTTTCTTTCCCTATAAGCAGATCATTCGTTTAACCGAGTAAACAGAACGGTAATGCTAATTAAATAAAATAGTAATTATTATAAATAAATAATTGCTGGTGTTAGCCATTAATTTTCATGCAGACTGTTGTCGAGGGTCAGTAGATATCAGCCTTTGATCCAGATAGGGTTTTAAAAATAATAGGTATGATTACTTTCTACCAATAATGTAGCGTTCAGGAGATGTACTTACAATTATTGTTAAATCGTATATGTACGCAACGTCCCAAACATAAGAGCAAAATTGTGGTAATACACTTATATAGATTAACGGGGGCCCTTGTTAGGTAGATAACGAATTAAGATAATGTAGTCCAAACGAGCGGTTTAGTCATTTTGGGTTTTGTCAAAGCAATATCCTTCAGGACTTACAAGTGCTTAGGTACTGCACCGCAGGGGCCTAGTTATATACATTTATTTTAATTAATTTTACTTTTGCTTTTAAGTATTTATTTTTATTTTATATAGTGTAAATATTATGTTGATGTGAAATTAAAGTGCTTATGAGTTTGTAAAGGTGGTTAATTATAACAGATATATCGGACCAATATGATGCTTAGGTACTGATATTCTGTTGACGTTAAGCTGTAAAGGTCGCTTGGGGCAACAGCAACTGTATATTCAAGAATAAAAGAATATGATATACAATAATCCAGTTTTCTGTTACCTGTCAAGGTTGGAACCTTCTGGATCATACCTGTTGACCTTGTTCTCCTTTGCTTAAGCACTCCATATTTTTCAGGATGACGATAGGTGTTCAAAGTCGATTATGCCATCCTAAGGTCAATAATGGTTTTTGTTGGGAAAACCAATTTGTTAGGTACCAATTCCACCCCACATATCCAGCCCTCAAGCATTATCTCCGTTGTTCTGGGAGAGTTCATGTGAGCTAAAACCGCCGGGGTCAGGTGTGGTGGTGGAAATACACTTGTTGCGGGAAATACTATTTCACAATTAAAGGATCGTGGAATACCGCCGAGTTACCTGTTCGAATGAAATTGTAATCCTTTGACACGACATGCACAACGGGATTCAAATACACACAGTGTTCGGCGTTCCCCATTAGGAAAAGGAAATAAATAAAATCTTTGTTGCACAAGCTAGCAGGTGCCACTCTGGCGTAGCTTTCTTGTGTGAAAAATGATTGGCATGGCAGTTACACTTACCCGAGACATGATGGATGCTATATCTAGCATAATGATGCTATATATAATATGGATGCTATATATATATATCTATATCAGATGTTAAATAGGTCCAATATCCAAATCAATATCCCAATCCAATATCAAATATCCAGAGCTCGAAGTACTTCTGCAATGTAAACGGTTAGTGCAACCAGTTTCATATCTCCTTTCCGGAGATGAGAGACCAGAGACCAAGTGCGGTTGTCATTTGTAAGTGCAGGGCTTTTGGTTTAAGCAGCTGACCGGGATGTCGTAAAATGTTTAACATTGCAATCATTTCTCTATGGTTGTAATACAAGTCCCTCTGCGCTGCTGGCCAAACGCTCCGCATACATCCAGTATTAAAGAAGCCCGTCTGCAGTTCTCTAGCCACCAAATTGGATCTGAGCGCATCTGTGCTGATAAGGGAAGGGTTGTCGATTTGCTTAGTTCTGATTGATAATGAAGGTGACCTTCTATCCTGATGGTTACTCTAGATAGATGGTGAACATTTTAGAATGTTCCAGAGGTATTTTCCCCTAAGCACTCCAGGGTCACTTGCGGTGTGAGGATAGACTTCCCCGAGTTTATTATCCAGTGCAGGAATTATAGGCTCTGCATGTTCACCTATTAAGGTTGGGTTTTAACTTACCAAGAGGAAGTTGTGCGGACAGATGAGGATCCGAACACCTTGACTGCTCAGATATTGCCCGATCCAGCTTGAGAGGGGAGCGTAGGCTTTCGAAGCCGAGCTGAGCCCGAATGATTGACTTGCCTGCCTCCAGTAGTGTATTTGCGTCAATCAATCGTAGGAAGCGTCTGTGGGCTTTCGCCTCTGTGGAATCACATCATTTTGGCCCGCAAGAATATGTTTGATAAAGCTTGGGGAGGATTTAGCCATCTCGAGTGCACCTTGTTCTAGCGTTTTATCTAATAACTGAAATGCTTCTTTAAATTGTGGTGTCTGATGACAGAAATATGACCAATACAGTGGTGGTCTCACCATGAACGGGATTCGGTATACTCTCAAAGATGTAGGGTGGTGCCCCCATCGAATCCCAGTGGTGATGATGTAAGCGAAGCTGACTAGCGCGAGAAAGTTGACTCGGTGAGTCAATACCTCTTTTTAACACGATCTCTCTTATCCCGGCGGGATGTGGGAGAGGGTGCTCTTGCGGCTTTCTGCGAGGCGGGTTGTCCCCGGCCTCCTGTCTGTTTAACATCTCGTGCTTGAACGAGATCCATGTATTGTTTCCGTAGCTGTGGGCCGTTCTCAACATGGTCGTTTGGTCGACCGAAGGGTTGCTGATTGAGCTACTTGGATCGTTCTGCGGCGCAGAGTTTCGATCCTTGGTAGTTAGCCAAAAGACTCTGTTTACGCCTCCAGTTTTATCTAGTGTTGCGATGCAATGATCTGGGTGAAATAGTGTTGGGCAAGACGGTGGTAAATTCCCAGTGCGCTTTTATGATGGAGGTCTTTGACGGCAGCTTAGATATCTTATCTTCTGTACTAAACAGTTCAGCTCGGTGACCGCAAATTAACTGTTCTACGTCATTAGCCACCCTTAAGTATTCATTTTGCGAACGAAAAATCGATGATTTTTGCATGAATATTGACGTAATTAATATATTATAATACACGGCCCAGATGAGGAAGTTGTTTATTCCCTTTGAAGTTGTTTTGGCACAGCATAAATTCGGCTTAAAGCGTTCTCCATATTGGTAATAAACAAAGGGTTATCATAACACTTTAATTTCATCGTTAAGATTGAACTTGGTAAACCCAGGCGAGTGCAGGTACTGCTTCTGCACCTCAGAATAGCGAACGCTGTTTCAGTCAGTTTGGTCAAAGTGTTGTAAATTTTTTAAAATATTGGAGTATATCTCCCAATGTACTTACATGTAATTGTAGGTTCCGTCACCCTTGTGTACATGTTTAGGCTCAAATCCGGCTGCTTGACCACGCCATCTTTACCGGTTGGCCATCGTTACCGACCATTGTTGCCGACCTTACATCCTCTTCGTACAGTTTGACACTAATTTTCAGGGTTTAAATCATCAATTGAAGCCCTAGGTCAGTCGAGGGATCCCTGGCTATAAAATACAATGAGTATTTTAAAATCCACCGATAGCGTAAATAAGTTAATTAACTTACGATCACGATGGGAACGCTGACGTCGGCGCCATTTGTTACGTGCTTTTTCGAAGCTTCTAGTCCTAGTCACTAGACGTCGAGCTCGATTTGGAAGCGGAGCTGAGTGCTAGACTCCGAGCTCGAGAAGCTATAAAGCTTCCTTTCCTTCCTTCCTGGTGCTTGTTTGGTCAGGTAACCTCGCTCCTTGATGACGTCAGCACACGAAGCACGTGCAGGCGGACTGGTTTCATCCATCCCTGAAACTCAGAGAAACGTCGAAATGGACACCGAAAGTCCATTAAGACGTTCAAAATATTTAAAACAACTGTAATGTTTCATTACCTTGTTAATAATATTCAGATTTCTAAAAACAGAAATTTGCACGATATTTCTATGGAAAAAACGTGGACTTAGAAACAAAAACTGCTACGTTTATTACTGTAAATGGAATGAATTTATTACTCACCTCACTTACATTTTTTTTTTTTTTTTTAAACACCGAACGGGAGCCCCGTTAAAACCACTTACTAATTAACACAAATAATGTAAGTAAAACGCAGCTGTAAGTATGACTAGCAATAGCGAGTCGGCCCAGTGCTCAGGGTTGAGCAAGCTTGTGACCGCCTCTGGCGGGAACAGAACAGCCAATGACGTGAAAAGTTTATCCATAGCTAAACCTGCCTGAGATGGCGCTGGTGTCGCAAATCTACGGAAGCGGAAGTAGAAAACTACAAAAAGTGAGGTATAGATGGCGCGGGCGGACCGGATGTAAGTGACTAGAACGTACGGAACCGGATGCCACTCTCATAATTAGGTCGAATAACGGTACAGTACTGTTTAATACCATGGTTTATGAGTGTAAAAGCCATGTGATAAAAACCAATTTATGAGCAAGGGTGTTGAAAAAATATTTATGAGATTATCTCCTTAATAAGCACGCGGATATTGAATACAATTTAAGCATAAGAACAAATAACACTCACAGTTGGATGGCATTATTCACGTTGTCAGCATTCAGTAGTGTCTCGGAGGCGTTGAACAGAGCTTGGTTCGCTCGCGTCACGTTCGGCCCTAACTCCATTTGGACCGTGTCTAACGCCCGCGACGCCCGCTCCTTTAACATCACGGACCGGTTCCGAGCTGGACCTACGTCTTCTTTTAACAGATCATTCTGAAATTTATATACGTAAGTATGATAATAAAGTAGTATTTTATTTTATTTTGAATATTAAATATTCTAAATAAATTTTATTCTTTATGTTAGTTAAAGTTTTAGTACGTGCATACAAAGCAATATATATAGATTTACGTACAAAAGTAGCAACTGTGAACTCAAGAACGTCCTAATATTTTTTTATGAAAATAGCTGGCAAACGAGCTGACTATCCACCTGATGGTAAGTGGCAATCGTCGCATGAACATCAGCAACACCAAAGGCATCACTGATGCATTAACGGCCAATAAAGAGAGAAGAAAAAGAAAGAAAGAACTGGCTCTCAAGCCAGTCAACGATTTGCAAACAATAAATAATATTTTAAATTGTATATTTCCTATAGCATTGGGAACACAAACACAGGAGAAAATACGGCTACAACTTAAAAATCATCGCGACTTACAATACGTGTAGCGTTGGCAATAGCTTCCTCTGCATCATCCGCCGCCATTTTAGCGTCTCCGATCTCCTGTACAATGGACGAGTACGCAGACGCGGCGCTGTACGCATGTTGCGTGCGTGTGTTGTTGTTCTCGCTTTCCGCTTGCTTGTGGAGTTCTTCCGCCTGGAGACACAAATACAATATGTAGATATACTTTTGTACGAGCATAACTAGATAAAATTTCGTGATCAGGCATTGAAGTATAATGTCACAGAACAGGCATCTTGAACAAAATGTGTGTCCCGCCCGGCAGGTTCGATTTTCAAAATTGAGCCCCGGTTCTCCTTTCAAAATCGAACGAATCCATTGAAGATTGAAGCCACGTGGCGCCAATGCTTTGGGACATAGACGGTGTTCGCGGTGTCGGTTCTATACGCTAGTAATAAT
Organism: Thymelicus lineola; assembly: GCA_963932265.1. Lineage (NCBI taxonomy): Eukaryota > Metazoa > Arthropoda > Insecta > Lepidoptera > Hesperiidae > Thymelicus > Thymelicus lineola. Next base: position 2,540,755 of record OZ010680.1, read on the forward strand.
ACTTCAATGTGATTAGGCCATATTTTTCCTATTACACAAATAAAAAAACAAAACGGCAAGAAAAAAAATCGAAATTAGTGTTTTTAATTAGATTGTACGATATAATACTATATTTAAATTGTATGAAATGCACAAACGTACCCTATGTCGTAATCCGCTAGCGTGATTCAAAGCAACATTGGTGAGATTTGTCAGTTCAGGTATTTCATCATCCAATGCATCAACTCTGTCCTCCATATCGCTTATAGCATTGTTAATATCGTCTAGAGCTTTCGTAGAGTTCTGTGCAATGCTTTTTACTAGCACGTTGTACAGTGTTGCGTTACTAATGTCCATCGCTGCGTCTATGAGATTTTTCATGGCTGCGTTGTTTTCCTTCGTCACTGACAACACTTTGTTACCAAACTTGGACACTCTGGAAACATTAATTTTATCAATATCAATAGTTTAAATGGATGTCTTATCTATATTCTATAGTCTATAACAACACTATAACCTTTCCATTAAAAGGCAATGTTGTAACTCGTCATATTTTAGTATAGCTTGAAGGCGTACCAAAACGCCGAGTTGAGTAAGAGACCTTCAGGGTATTTTTTTAACACAAGCAATACAACTAACGTCATGTTATCTACTTATCATAATGCAAGTAAAACATTGTTGCATTTATTATCGCGTAAAAATTCATAACAAACACAAGATACATAGATATATGTAGGTGTACGGTAAATTCTGTTATTTTTGTTTGAAAGGTCTAATTAAGCTCATTACCGGTTCTTAGCATTCAGTTTCTCCGCATCCCCAGCTGTCAGCTGCGCGAGATCAGTGAATTCCAGCATCTCATCTAACTTTTTCTTGAGCTCCCGAGTTGCATTGACAAGGTTTTCGAATTTCTGGAAGTATGATTGGCAATTTGTCATTTTGTGTCCATCGATCAATCGTCAAATATCAATCGCAACTAGGTCACCACCATTCACTTCTAAGTTCAATTAGTTACATTGCAGTATATAAAATGTAGATGCTAAAGTGTTTGATCCTCTGATCCATTAAATCCTCCGATATTTATTCATTCCATATAAAATTATTACCCACGTGCCTTTTTTTAAAAAGGGGAGCAAAGCTTTACTTTTCAAGTTTTATATACTAAGATTTAAGGACTTTAAAAGAAATAGAATATATTTTATTCCGGCGAAATTTTCCACAACGGGGTAGTAAAAATTAAATTTTATCTCAATCAAATATCTCAATTTTATCTAGTGTTAGTTCCGAACGTTTTTCCAATATTAAAACTCAAAACTCAAGTATTTTTATTCAAAATGGGTTTTAAAAAAACACTTTGAGTTATGAAGACATACCTTAGCTTGCTCATTGACGGGCATAACAAATAAGTTCATACGTTCTATTTGTGCGGTGGCGTTCGAGAATGCGTTATGGGCTTGAATCTCTTTCGGCTCCAAATTCTTGTCTGTAACAAAAAAAATACGTGCACGTATTAATTATAAATACATATCACATAAATATGAAATGAAAATAAAAAAATAAAGTTTTTTATTTAAATTAAAGCTGATGTTTGATTTTAGATTTAACATTTATGAGTTTTACATGCAAACATTACCCATACGGTAAAACTTTAGAACACCTTTTTCAGTTTTTTCTGTTGAAATTGATTGAGAAAATTGTTAATAAAGCTTTTTTTGAACTTTAAGCCAAAAGCACACGATATATAAAGTTTTTGACTTTATGCCCTGTCACAGAATACATATTAGTACCTATTGGTACAGAAGAGTCACTCCGCAAAATCATTTAAATAAATAGCGACTCTTACACCAACACAATAAAGTGTAATTCAGGTCGCACAGTGATAATCGTCAACAGACGTTGACATTTAGACGTTGCCTCTAATCATTACTCTTATTTTCTCTGACAACGTCAGGGTTGTCATTTTTTTTGTGATTGGCTTCAACCCATTAATAGCCCACTACTGGGCACGGGTCTCTCCTCTTGAGGAGGACTAGAGCATACTCCGCCACGCTGCTCGAGTGCAGATTAGTGTTACTGGCCAACCCGAGTGTCGGAAGTTTTCAAACCGCCCGAGGGCCTCCGACATGGCTTAACGACTGTTATCATATGATAACAAGCGGGACCAACGGCTTTACGTGCCCTCCGAATTCAACCATCCAACTACCGACCGCGCCCGTTCTTGCTTAACTTTGTCGATCACTTAAGATCGACGCAAGCCGCAGGGCTATGAGCGTTTTTTTGTGATTACGTGTGATAAATTACGAATGTATGACACGAGGTGGCAGCCCTCCTGAAAGAGGCCCGACATGTACTTGTAAAATCATACCAAAGTGCGGAGTGCGCCAAACCTGGCCCTGAATCGTATTGAATTAAGTGTGACGTCATACAGCAATAACCAGTAAAGACCTTCTTGAACCATAATACTGAAATCGTAGCCCTCCTTTTTGCTTAACTGTAGTCGAATAATAACTGTAACTTACCAGCGATATCACTTTTAATCTGCCTTGCTTCAGTCAACGCTGAGTCGACCTTGGGTTGTTGACTGAGCTCAAGTCCTGTGGCCAGATCGGAGACGTGTTTGACCAGGTCCTTTGCCTTCTGACTCTTCTCTCTAACGGATGCCAATATCTTTTCCGTGTCGGCCGCTAAGATAGCAGCTTTACCGATTTGATTGTCACTGTCCGTTGCGGCAAACTCAGCCTGTTAGAGTCATATTATAAAAATATTTAGATAATGAGATGAAGTGATAAATATTCCCATAGACAAAATGGTTCTGTTTGACTGATTAGCAGCAATAACTATTGAAATGTTACATTTAAAAACAAAGTAGTAGAGGGGGTTTTTGAAAACGATGAATATTACAATAAAATCTTTTTTTTTTCAATATGGACCTATAATTTGTGTGGTATTGATGATATAATCGTAAATGTTGGACTTTGAATGATGCACATATTTATGGGGTAGAAGTTGCGAATTCCATTTTAATAAGAACAACAACAAAGACTTACAGATCTTAACAGATTTTTCGCGTTGGTTTCCAACGCTTTTACAGATGAAGTAACATTAGACAGTTCCACGTTTCTCAATTCAGCAACTTTTGGTGTAAGAAGCTCAGTTTGGTTAGAAATGTAGTTAAGTCGTTGGGTTGTGAAGAATGAGTCCGCCTTATCCTGAAAATGAATTAATATAGTTTAAGATAAGATACTAAGCAGCAGTAAGTATTAATTTCAAGGTAGAGTAGTTAAAAGTTATAGAGATAAAAGCCGCGCCATTAGAGAAACGTAATCTAAAATGGCGAAAATTATCATTCCCCCTCACTGGCACGCTAAAGACAGGAATAACGTGCGAGTGAGGGGGAACGATAATTTCCGCCATTTTAGATTCGTTTCTTTAATGGCGCGGCATATACCATATTAAAAATTAATAATCATGTTTTAATCTCACCTTAAATTCAAGACTCTCATTGGATAAAAGATAGCTCATGTCTTCAATCGTAAAGATGAGAGCGTCCGTACAAGAGTCACATTCTAGACATCCCTCCTGAGGTATCAAAACCCATCTAAAATCACCAATGAGTAAAATTACTTAATTTTAAGCTTATAAAACTGAAAAGCAATGATTAATAATTAAACAACTGTGGATAAATGAAAATATAAATGTATACAGCGTTGCCATTGCAACAAACAGGCTATGAGGCTAAATATCAAAGAGAATGTGAGATAATTTTTGAAATCGGTCCAGTAGTTTTTGAGTTTATCCATTACAAAGAAACAATCAAAAAATCAAACTTTCCTCTTTATAATATTACAGATAACAAGGCAACAAACATTACAAAGTAAACCAAACATTACCTCTCAGGACAGCGGTCACACTTCTCCCCGATCACCCCGGGCAAGCACTCGCATTGGCCCGTCGCGTTGCACATGAAGCCCACTGAATATCCAGTGTTGCAGTTGCAATCTGTCAAACAAGAAAATTAGATACACTATTAGATATTTGTATTAAAATTATAGGTCTCATTAATTTGATATCTCTTCGTGTTTGATGAGCTTGTAAAAAGGTTAAAATAATGTTAAAATGGCCATTGGGCTAAACTTTGTGGTAGCACTTCGCATACAATACATGATTATTTTACACATAGTAGCTACATTCACTGTAGTCAAACAGTAAAGAGATTGTTTTATGCTGTTATTGATGAAGACACATGTTAGACTTACGATCGCATCCCTCCTTAGAGTAGTTCCAATAGCCAGCTGCGCATTGATCACATTGTTTGCCTGTCACTCCCACTGCACATCTAAAATTAAGAATATCTTTAGATATGAAACACAAAAAGTAGAGTAGTAGAGTATAGATTTAGCCCAATATCGAGCCGAGTGACCAACATAATTATACAAGTAGGTAATAAAATATTGTCAAAAATAAAAGTTTCAAATATACAATGTTGACAA